>VYZT01029933.1:0-31617 GCA_013400735.1 Pomatostomus ruficeps | reverse complement strand
TATTAAAGACCATAATTTAAGAAAAAAAAAAAAAAAAAAAATAATTGAGAAGTCCTCCCAGCAATAAAAATAAAAATGAGATTTATGACTGACTCAAATGCTATTTTTTTTCCGAGACAATATCTGCCAGCCCTCACAAGGACCACAGACCCCTAATATTTCCGCTCTGGGCCATATGTGCCATTCTCAGGCAAAAATAAATTTGTTAACAAGTCTGCAACAGCAGTTGGCACTTGCTGCTGCCAGTCTGTACTAACATCTTGAGACTTTCTTTAATGGGGGGGAAAAAAAACGGGAAAAGGGAACGTTTTAGAAAAGTACAAACCCAGCAAAACACGCCTGAAACGCAAAGGGGAAAAAATAGAAACCCGAGCAAACATTTTGAATTAATAGACAACAGAAACGCTGGCGAGGTTTGTTGTTCGTAAGCTTCGGGATCAGGCAGGGGTCCCGAACGTTTCAAACATTCAGCGCGACCATCTGTCACCAGCACGGCACCGAGCAGAACGAGCAATTAGCAGAGCCCTTCTCAGACAGGATCTGTCACCCGGAGCCCGCCCGGCTGCCAGGAGAACTCAAAGGGATGGAGTGGAGCTGGTGAGAGAAGCTCGACAGGAGAACTCCAAGGGATGGGATGGAGCTGGTGAACATGGCTCGTTCTTCTCAAAAAAGGGATGGAGTGGAGTTGGTGAATGTGGCTGCCAGAACTCAAAGGGATGGGATGGAGCTGGTGAGAGCGGCTCCTCAGGAGAACTCAAAGGGATGGGATGGAGTTGGTGAACATGGCTCGTTCTTCTGGAAAAGGGATGGGATGGAGTTGGTGAACATGGCTCATTCTTCTCAAAAAAGGGATGGATTGGAGTTGGTGAGAGCGGCTCCTCAGGAGAACTCAAAAGGGATGGAGTGGAGTTGGTGAACGTGGCTCATTCTTCTGGAAAAGGGATGGAGTGGAGTTGGTGAGAGCGGCTCCTCAGGAGAACTCCAAGGGATGGGATGGAGAGGAGTGGTGAGAGCGGCTCCTCAGGAGAACTCAAAGGGATGGGATGGAGTTGGTGAACATGGCTCGTTCTTCTGGAAAAGGGATGGGATGGAGTTGGTGAACATGGCTCATTCTTCTCAAAAAAGGGATGGATTGGAGTTGGTGAGAGCGGCTCCTCAGGAGAACTCAAAAGGGATGGAGTGGAGTTGGTGAACGTGGCTCATTCTTCTGGAAAAGGGATGGAGTGGAGTTGGTGAGAGCGGCTCCTCAGGAGAACTCCAAGGGATGGGATGGAGAGGAGTGGTGAGAGCGGCTCCTCAGGAGAACTCAAAGGGATGGGATGGAGTTCGTGAGAGAAGCTCGACAGGAGAACTCGAAGGGATGGGATGGAGTTGGTGAACATGGCTCGTTCTTCTCAAAAGAGGGATGGAGTGGAGTTGGCGAGAGCGGCTCCTCAGGAGAACTCAAAGGGATGGGATGGAGTTGGTTGAGAGCGGCTCCTCAGGAGAACTCAAAGGGATGGAGTTGGTTGAGAGCGGCTCCTCAGGAGAACTCAAAGGGATGGGATGGAGTTGGTGAACGCTCCTCGTCCTTCTGGGAAAAGGGATTGGCTTTGCCGCAGGACGCGAGCAGTGGCTGGGGGGAAAGAGCAGCTGAAAATCTCTGTGGCAGCTGGAAATCTCCGTGGTGGCTCCATGGGGCTCAGGGAATGTTTGTGGGGTGGTGGCCACCAGGACTTGGGTCAGAGCTCCCACGGTGCTCCAGGAGCAGAAAAGGAGAACTCAAGAGATTGAGGGCTGAATTCCTTCTGGAATCTGATCCATCAGAATGATTTGGGATGGGAGGCAGCCTAAACATCATTTAATTGCCCCCATGGACACTTTCCACCATCCCAGGTCGCTCCAAACCCTATCCATCCTAGCCTGGGACACTCCCAGGGATGGGGCAGCCACAGCTTCTCTGGCTTTTGCACCAAATTTCTTCCATAATACATTTCATGACCTAATAATTGGAACAAAAGGACCCGGAGAGAAAGGAAACACCGGGGTGGAGAAGGAAGAAGAGGTGACAGGACTGTGCAGGGCTTAATGAATTAAAAAATAATTATTTATACTGAAAGGACAACTTGTGCACCGCAGAAAGGTTCCTAATGAAAACCCACGAGGACGAGCTAAGGAGATATTTGTAATTATTCTTTGATCAGAAGTCAATGTGCAAAAAGGAGGTGCTGATGAAGCCAGAGCTGAAGTCGCTACCAACGCACGGGAGAGTTGAATATTTCACACCTTGGCCACTGGAAAGGGAACAGAATTTGACACTGCCTGTTTCAGTGAATCCAGAATGTTTGCCATGAGGTAAACACCGCAGGACTCGGAATTTTAGAAGACAAATTCAAGCATTTCCATCAATCACACGGAGTCCTGGGGCCACGAAGCCGTAAAAGCAAACAAGAGACAGGGGACTATTCCCAGTAAGGTCAGGAAAGGAATCCTATGAATATTTAAGGAACTCTCGAGATGCCAGGAGAAGCATTAGCAAGAAAACAATAATTAATGAAATTAAAAGATGAGGTGAGGAAACAAAGCAGAGGAGAAGTGTCTTGAGACTGTATCAAAACACGAAATGCAAAGTGACCACGATGAAATCCAGACGGGATTATCAAAGCGACATCTCTAAATGTCAAAGCAGTGAAGTTCTGGGCTGTTTTCTCAGCAGAAGATCAAAGAAAGACCAAGCCTCGATAAAAGCGTTCCCCTCCTTGAGTGATTTGTTGTCTCGGTGAGTGAGCGACTCAAGCAGCCTCTCCGAAGCTGTCACGTTATATTTGGAGATGATTAATGGAAAAACAGCCCCTGTTCAACCTCGATCCCGCAGAACTTTCCCGCATCCCCCGAGCCAATATTCCCTGACAACTCTCGCACCGTGTCAGCCCCGTCAGGATCAAATATTGGCAGGAGCCCGGCGAACGCTCCGCGAGGAACAGTGTTTTATTTAATGAAGTAATTAAAAGCTGCAGGATCAATAGCTGGGAGCGGAGATGGTGATCAGAGCGTGCGCCTGCTTCTGGTAACGACCAAACGCGTGTGATCCCATGGAGTTCACAGAGGAAATGGGATTTAAGGCAAAACTGATGGATGCAGAGGGGAGAGGATGAACAAGGGAACTCAACTGCCTGGTTTGATGGGTGGGGTGCTCAGAACAACACAGATCCAGCAATTTCCAGCGAGTGGTTTTTTTTTTTATTTGTGGCACCTGATACATCTCTTCAATCGCCTCATTTATCACAGAATCGACTTTAAAACAACTTTCAAACTCCTTTTTATTTTCTTTTCCCCCAAAGAGACTTGCATTTTCTCACTGCTAATCTGCCTTACGGAAGCTGGATTTTAACTGAAAGTACATCACTAAATTGGCATCCCCTACTGAGGCAGATAAGAGCCTCGAGTCACTGAATAAAGATGCCGAAACTGTGACAGGTATCTCTGAAAGCTCTTTTGAAAATTCCTTTATAAATAGTATTTATTTGGCTGAAATACCTGATCAGTGCAGCACTTCTGTAATCTGACTGTTTGCAAAGTGCTTTAGTTCTCGAGATAAAAGCTGCTGCGGAGCTCTGAGGATCATCTGGAGGAGCAGTTTCCACGTACGTGTCAAAAGCTTTTGTCCCCCAGCCAGGTCTAATTTCATGGCAATTGGGCTCATTTTGAAATCTTTATTTTTTTTTTTCCAGCTACACGAGGCACATGTGAGAAGTGCGTTAGGCTGGGAGAAGTCTCCAAAGCAGCAGAAAATCAGAAAATCCTTGTAAGAGAGAAGCCAAAAAAATAAAAAAAAATATAAAAATATAATCAAGCCATTAACTGCATTTGCAGGGACCTGTTGACCACGAGGCTGAGATTTGATCAGGATAAAGGCGCAGGGACACAAAGAATTCCCTCTCCTTCATGTGCCAGGCCCTGCCTGGTCTTTGTCCCCGGGGTATTTACAGCATCCTCGTCGAGCAGAGCTGCTCCCACCGGATTGTTTTCCCTCCATCTCGGCTGTTTCAAGTCTCAAAGAGTTAACGAGAATTCCCCAAATGAGATCTCGGCAGGTGGCGGCTCCTTGGAAGCTCGCGGGTCCAAAGGGCAGCCACATCCTTATAATGAGAGCAAGATTAAGAGGGGCAGCGAAAAGGAGCCAGCGTGAGGCGTGAGGAGCGCTTTGATGAGCGATAGGGCCGGCATTAATGAGATCTGGTAATTTTACATTTCCAGAAAGCCGGGGGTCGTTAGGACTGCCGGGATCGTTGCTTTATTCAAGAGGAACAGAGGAAAGTTTAGGACAAAAGGCGGCTCATCAAGGAATCCTCTCCTCCTTTGAGGGAACAAACACGGCCGGGATTTGCAACATCCCCATCGCTGCCCGCGCCGCGTTTGTTTGGTTGCTCGAAATTTCCAAAAGCCGCCGGCTCCGGTCGCTGCCACCCTCAGCAGACCAGGCACACCTTGGCCAACAACTCTCCGAGGAAACTCAGCTTTTTGGGAAACAAAAAATAATCGTTGCGACCTCCCCTGGCTGGAAAATTCGCTCTCAGCGCATTCCCCATCAGCCAAACTCTGCAGCCTCTTGGTTATTCCGCACGAGAATCTCTTCTCCTGGATTCTGAACCCTCAGCTACTTCAAGGGGTGAGAGCTCAGCACTGCTTTGGTTCTCTCTATAACCTCGGTGCAATTTCATTTTTAGCTCTGTACCTCAAACCAGTAAAACCTGATGTGAACAACGGCACAGAGAACACATGCGGCACACAAAGGTCAAACTCTACAAATCCACATAAATAAGAATTTGCTGAGAGCAGGCCCAAAGAGAAGAACGTGGGGGTGTCCCCTGGTTTGGGCAGCAGGAAAAGGGGGGGATTCTGCTCCTCTGCCCCTCCAAGCCCCAGGGAACAACATCCAAAGGAGCTGGAGCTGCTGGAGAGAGCCCAGAGGAATCCCCGGAGCTGCTCCAGGGCTGGAGAGAGCTGGGAATGTTCCCCTGGAGAAGGGAAGGCTCCAGGGAGAGATTCCAGCACATTCCAGGGGCTCCAGGAGAGCTGGAGAGGGGCTGGGGCCAAGGGCTGCAGGGCCAGGAGCCAGGGAATGGCTTCCCAGTGGGAAAGGGGAGATTGGGCTGGGATCTTGGGCAGGAATTGCTGGCTGGGCTGGAATTGCCAGAGCAGCTGGGGCTGCCCCGGGATCCCTGGCAGTGCCCCAGGCCAGGTTTCAGAGCAGCCTGGCATGGTGGGAGGTGTCCCTGCCCGTTTTTGGGGCATCTTTTGAGTGTCTGCTCCAAGCCCTGCGCAAGGCCTTGCGTTCACATCCTCGAATTCCCTTTCGTCCTGACTGCCACCACAAAAAAATCCAATTCTTTTCCTCGGCCACGGCACCACACAACAAATCACTCTGACTAATTTCCAGCTCAGTTTTCCTCCTTCCCTCCCCATCCACTGACCTGACTCTTTGCATGTCCCCCTCAGCCCACCTCACACCAGTGATACCCCAAAACCCAGCATAACCCACAAGAAATCCCCCAAACCCCCCAAAAAAGCCGCCTTTTCCCAAATCTTGATGCTTTTTTCCTGCCCTCACTCCCTTCAAATGGGAGATCCATTGTGAATTATCCACCTTTTGAGGAATTTCAATCATTTTGAACCTTTCTGGGTGTTTTGATTGATGGGAAGCCTCCCGACACGGCTTTGCTCCCTCACCGGCACCATTCCTCCTCATAAATATTTATACAGAACTTTCAGTTTTTAACCAATTCCAGATATTCAGACTCTTTGTTGAAGCTTCCTCGTATCTTTAGAAATCATTTTATCTGATTTTTTTTTTCGCTTCACAGGTTGGTTTTGCACGTGGGTAACGATCAGCACTGAGGAGCAGCGAACAGGAATCCTCACATGAGCGCTGCCCTAACATGGATTTGCTCCCCCATTCCCACAGAACGCAGCTAAAAACCAAAAAATGGTAAAATAAAATACAGAAAAAGCAGATACTACCAAAAAATAAGTTGGTTTTTGGGGGTTCTTTTTTGTCTTTCTCCGTGTTTGACCACTCACAAGTTACAATATTTTCTTTGGCAACCGTTCCAACCCAAACCCAAGCAAATCTAATTATTACCAAAGGATTAAACCAGGCTCTGTTCCTCCGAGGCTGGCTCAGCTCCCATCCCACATTTCACACTTCCCAACGTGGCCCTTTAGGAGTTCAGCCAGATTTCTGAAATCTGCCACATCTGATCACCTGTTCTGGTGATTTCTCCATGTTCTGATGTCTCCCTTGGTAATTTTTTTTCCCTCTGACATCTGTTCCTGCCACAACACGAAGCCAAATCCCTTCTAGGATGATTTGCTAAATACCAACCTCCTTCTTATTGATATTTTACCTCCTTCCCCAAACTCTCCACCTTCTCCCGATGGTGGGAGCGTGCTGGAAAAACATCCGTACCCACGAAAACATTCGCAGCCTCCCTTCTCCAGGCTGCTCTTCTGCTTTGTTTTTTGTTCCCTCAACTTCATCCTCAGTCCTGAACTGAAGGAGGGAATGTTTAGATGGGATCTTGGGCAGGAATTGCTGGCTGGGCTGGAATTGCCAGAGCAGCTGGGGCTGCCCCTGGATCCCTGGAATGTCCAAGGCCAGGTTGGATGGGGCTGGGAGCATCTGGGACAGTGGGAGGTGTCCCTGCCACGGCAGGGGTGGCACTGGGTGATCTTTAAGGTCCCTTCCAACCCAATCCCTTTGATAATTCTGCAGTGATTCCTTTGTTCCCTTGGGATTTATTCCAGAGCCTGTCCCCCACCACAATCTGCTTTTGGCACATTTCACACAGACCTTTCCTTGCTCTATTTTCCCCTTCAACATGATGTGTGCCCCATAAAAAAGCCAAATATTATTTAAATCTCAACTTATTTCACCTCCCCTCTCTATTTTTTAAAATTCTTTTGTTGCTAACTCCTCTGCCATCCTTCAAAGACAGAAATATCCGCTGGTCCAGCCCGGCCTCTTAATCAGCAGCTCCGTAGTCACTCCTGACTTCCATCAGCTCCAAACGGCCCAAAATTAATCCTGAGCCGCCTCCAGACGGGAATTTCTTTGGAGATCACAACGACCAGAGTGACCCAGCTGCTGCGGGGTCACCTCGGCGCCACCTCAGCGCACGTGTCCCATTCAGAGCGGTGCGGCGCCGTCCCTAATCCCGCGCCTTCCGACCGCTTCCGCCACTGAAGCGACGCCAACTCCCTCCCGACGGAGCTTCGGCCGCTCCGGCCCGGCTCGTATCCCACAGCTCGCCAAGAAAAAGCCCCAGCTGCTCCTCACAAACAGCTTAATCCTTCCTGGCACACGGACAAGACACAGGAATAGGGGTCATTAACGGGAATTAGAAACCGGCTCTTCCCACCGGGATTGCGATTCCCGCGGAACTGGGATTGTGCTTCCCGCGTAACCGCGAGGTCACGCGTCCCAGCTCCGCTGTCCCCGCGGGGTCTGACAGGTTGAGAGGGACAACTGAGGGGTCATTAACGGGAATTAGAAACCCGCTCTTCCCACCAGGAATTGAGATTCCTGTGGAACTGGGATTGCGCTTCCCGTGGAATCGCGAGGTCACACGTCCCGGCTCCGCTGTCCCCGCGGAGTCTGACAGGTTGAGAGGTACAACTGAGGGGTCATTAACGGGAATTAGAAACCGGCTCTTCCCGCCAGGAATTGCGCTTCCCGCGTAACCGGGATTGCGCTTCCCACAGAAGCGTGAGGTCACGCATCCTGGCCCCACTGTCCCCGCGGAGTCTGACGGGTTGAGAGGTACAACTGAGGGGTCATTAATGGGAATTGGAAACCGGCTCTTTCCACCGGGAATTGCGATTCCCACGTAACCGGGATTGCGCTTCCCGTGGAATCGCGAGGTCACACGTCCCGGCTCTGCTGTCCCCGTGGGGTCTGACGGGTTTAGAGGTACAACTGAGGGGTCATTAATGGGAATTAGAAACCAGCTCTTCCCACCGGGAATTGTGATTCCCGCGGAACCGGGATTGCGCTTCCCGCGGAACCAGGATTGCGCTGCCCACAGAACCACGAGGTCACGCGTCCTGGCCCCGCTATCCCCACGGGGTCTGACAGGTTTAGAGGGACAACTGAGGGGTCATTAACGGGAATTAGAAACCGGCTCTTCCCACCGGGAATTGCGATTCCTGCGGAACCGGGATTGCGCTTCCTGCGGAACCGTAAGGTCACACGTCCCGGCTCTGCTGTCCCCGCAGAGTCTGACAGGTTTAGAGGTACAACTGAGGGGTCATTAACGGGAATTAGAAACCGGCTCTTCCCGCCTGGAATTACAATTCCTGCGGAACCGGGACTGCACTTCCCACGGAACCACGAGGTCACGCGTCCCAGCTCCGCTGTCCCCGCGGGGTCTGACAGGTTGAGAGGTACAACTGAGGGGTCATTAATGGGAATTAGAAACTGGCTCTTCCCGCCCGGAATTACAATTCCCGCGGAACCGGGATTGCGCTGCCCACAGAACCACGAGGTCACGCGTCCTGGCCCCGCTATCCCCACGGGGTCTGACAGGTTTAGAGGTGCAACTGAGGGGTCATTAACGGGAATTAGAAACCGGCTCTTCCCACCGGGAATTGTGATTCCCGTGTAACCGGGATTGCGCTGCCCACGGAATCACGAGGTCACACGTCCCGGCCCCGCTGTCCCCGTGGGGTCTGACGGGTTGAGAGGGACAACTGAGGGGTCATTAACGGGAATTGGAAACCGGCTCTTTCCACCGGGAATTGCGATTCCCACGTAACCGGGATTGCGCTTCCCGTGGAATCGCGAGGTCACACGTCCCGGCTCTGCTGTCCCCGTGGGGTCTGACGGGTTGAGAGGGACAACTGAGGGGTCATTAACGGGAATTAGAAACCCACTCTTCCCACCAGGAATTGTGATTCCCGCGGAACTGGGATTGCGCTTCCCACAGAACCGTGAGGTCACGCATCCTGGCCCCACTGTCCCCGCGGAGTCTGACGGGTTGAGAGGTACAACTGAGGGGTCATTAACGGGAATTAGAAACCGGCTCTTCCCGCCTGGAATTGCGATTCCTGCGGAACCGGGATTGCGCTTCCTGCGGAACCGTAAGGTCACACGTCCCGGCTCTGCTGTCCCCGCAGAGTCTGACAGGTTGAGAGGGACAACTGAGGGGTCATTAACGGGAATTGGAAACCGGCTCTTTCCACCGGGAATTGCGATTCCCACGTAACCGGGATTGCGCTTCCCGTGGAATCGCGAGGTCACACGTCCCGGCTCTGCTGTCCCCGTGGGGTCTGACAGGTTTAGAGGTACAACTGAGGGGTCATTAACGGGAATTAGAAACCGGCTCTTCCCGCCTGGAATTACAATTCCTGCGGAACCGGGACTGCACTTCCCACGGAACCACGAGGTCACGCGTCCCAGCTCCGCTGTCCCCGCGGGGTCTGACAGGTTGAGAGGTACAACTGAGGGGTCATTAATGGGAATTAGAAACTGGCTCTTCCCGCCCGGAATTACAATTCCCGCGGAACCGGGATTGCGCTGCCCACAGAACCACGAGGTCACGCGTCCTGGCCCCGCTATCCCCACGGGGTCTGACAGGTTTAGAGGTACAACTGAGGGGTCATTAACGGGAATTAGAAACCGGCTCTTCCCGCCTGGAATTACAATTCCTGCGGAACCGGGACTGCACTTCCCACGGAACCACGAGGTCACGCGTCCCAGCTCCGCTGTCCCCGCGGGGTCTGACAGGTTGAGAGGTACAACTGAGGGGTCATTAATGGGAATTAGAAACTGGCTCTTCCCGCCCGGAATTACAATTCCCGCGGAACCGGGATTGCGCTGCCCACAGAACCACGAGGTCACGCGTCCCAGCTCCGCTGTCCCCGCGGGGTCTGACAGGTTGAGAGGTACAACTGAGGGGTCATTAATGGGAATTGGAAACCGGCTCCTCCCGCCAGGAATTGCGATTCCCGTGTAACTGGGATTGCGCGTCCCGCGGAACCGTGAGGTCACGCGTCCCAGCTCCACTGTCCCCGTGGGGTCTGATGGGTTTAGAGGCAGCATTGAGGGATTTCCCTGCCTCAGGAGCTGGATTCAGTGACGCAGGCAGCACTCCAAATGCCAGAATCCTAATTGGAAATATCCATCTCTGGCAGAGAACGCAGTTAACGGGATTTTATAAAATAATCTATTCCGCTCTGGATGCAATTACACCCCAGCCCCAGACACGCAGAAGTTTGTTTTCCTTTTCTAACAGCAAATATTTTGGCTGCTTGAAATATTTTTTAACAATGCCACACGCTTTGCCAGATGTTCCGTCAAATGTTACCGAGTTTTTAACATGCCTTTATTTAATATTAGATGTAAATACAGATTTGGCTCCTTCTCTGCACAGCTTTTCCAGGGATTCTGTGATTCCCTCCATCCACCCCCTCTAAAAATATTATTTCTTGTAATTATTGCTGCTCTTTTGTAAATTTGCTGATGAGGGTTTTGCCAAATCTGGGCAGGTTCTGTGATTTACCGGTGTTAATAGACGTTAAACCACTGAGCTCTTTTACAGAACAAACTGCATCTTAATCGTGGAAGCAAAAAAAAGGAAACTTTCTAAATCTGCTGAGCCAATTTTAATGTTCTAAGGTCAACAAATGGTGAAATTGAATAATTAGTTATTTACTAGGCAAGAAAAATGATCGGTTGCTTTGGGGAGAAAATAATCCCAGGATTCATGGAATCCCAGGATGGTTTGGGTGGGAAGGCACCTTAAAATTCATCCAGTGCCACCCCTGCCATGGCAGGGACACCTCCCACTGTCCCAGGTGCTCCAAAACCTGGCCTTGGGCACTGCCAGGGATCCCGGGGCAGCCCCAGCTGCTCTGGCAATTCCAGCCCAGCCAGCAATTCCTGCCCAAGATCCCAGCCCAATCTCCCCTTTCCCACTGGGAAGCCATTCCCTGCCTCCTGGCCCTGCAGCCCTTGGCCCCAGCCCCTCTCCAGCTCTCGTTATTTCATCACATAAAAATAAATCCCAGAAGTTCGACCGTTCAATGGGGTTTGTCCCGTGGACTCCTGACCCTCCAGCAGCTCAGTTTAAGGCCACCCAAACTCATATTTTTTTGTTATTTCCAAGGGATTCTGAGGAGAAAAGGACCAGAAAACCCCACTGTTGTACTCACAGCTCAGCTGGACAAAAGAGAAATCAGCTGAGAAGTCTCTGTCCTTCCTGTTCTTGCCATTCCGAGCCGTTAACTCGTTAAACAACAAAAACAACCCTGAAAAAACCTAAAAAACGAGGAAAAACCCTCACAATGGAAAGCAAACAAATCCAACAAACCAAAATCTCCAAAACCTCTCAGTCCCAGCCTCCTTCGCCTGGATGGGAGCACCTGGAACCCATCGATGCTCCAGCAGCAAGAGGTGCTCCAGCAGCCAAGCCCTCTTCTCTTCAGGGCTCTTTCAAGGAGCTGCGTTTGTGTCATTATTTACTTTTTAGCACCAAAAAAAAATGGGGAAAAAAAAAGAACAAATGACACCAGGAGAAAAGGAAATGAGAGACTGAGGCAAAGGAAACAAAAATTCCCTCCTAAACTCCAACCAGAGGCAGCTGCAGGGCAATTCAGCTCAACAGTTTACAGATGTTCCCGGAGAATCCTCACTCACAATGGCTCCAAATTGATCTCCTTTCTCCAAAAGTTGGTGCGCAAAGCTGACTTTCCTTGGAGGGCTCTCAAAATGAAGTTTACAGCCCTTTTTTATTCCTATTTATGCCACCAAAACGCTCCCTGGGAAAGAGAAGATCAAACTTCACGTTTAACCCCTCGCTGCTGGAGCCTCTCCGGCTCCTCTTCCCAGGTCTCAGGTCAGAGTTTTGGGAATTTCAACTGAAATTTAAGGAATTTTTCCCTTCTCATCAGCCTTAGCCTCCATCTCTCCCAGCAGAACCGCACACCCGACTAACGAATCTTTCTATTATCAAATTTAATTAGGAAGGTGTTTGGTGAGACCATGAGGGACCAGGGAGCGAAATAAAAATAAAAGGAAAAAACAAAAAGAGGGACGAGTCAAGGAATTAGAGTTGAACCCCTATTAAGAGGTTTAATTAATTAATTAATTGCATGCTAAGCTTTTATTTTCTTCCTGGAGTTCTGTAACAGATCTGAACCACCTGGTGCAAAAACAACTCTGCTTTTCCAGGATTTTTCCCAAATCAGGATTGTTTCAGCTCAACTCAAGACCTGGCTTTAATTTGATTTTTCCTCCCTCTTAAGTTCTTTACAGAAATGCTCAAGTGTGGTCAAGGTTTTCCTTCCCATAAAAAGGAGCCAAATAAATATTAAATAAATATTCCTTTGAAGCCTTAAGGAAGGTGGAGCTGGGGAATCGGGCTCCTCTCCCAGGTAAAAAGTGACAGGATGAGGGGAAACAGCCTCAGGCTGTGCCAGGGAAGGTTTAGATGAATATTTAGGATTTTTTTTTTCATGGAAAAGGTTGTAAAGCATTGGAATATCCTGTGCAGGGCAGTGGTGGAGTGACCATCCCTGGAAATGTTCAATAAACGTGTGGATGTGGCTGATTCCACCACGGAGCTGAATCTACTCAGGGGTGGAAGAACTCCTAGGAGGCCCTAAAATGGGGTTGAGCCTAAACCCAATTAACCAAGCACCCATTAATTACATTTGCAGGACCAGCAGGACACAAATGCAGCTCAGCGCCTCTCCCCAGAGCTAACGAACCTCGGCACCCCCTGTGCTCACCCACAGCCTTGTCCTGCTCACACTCATTAAATTCTGCTCACAGCAACACAAAAATCTCTCTCTTGTCCTCCAAACATCCCCCTGGTGCCCATTCCTGAGGTGCTGCAAGTCCCCAGGATGCTCCTGGTGGAAGAACACCAGGAATTTGCGCAGCCTCGGGATGTTCACATTAAATCTCTCAAAATCAAGATACCCGAAGCAAAATTATCAAGGAGCAGGAGTGAATTTTGATACGCAGCTACAGGAGTGAGTTTTGACACGGAACCACATTTAATGAGGAATCACAGATCTGGGAGAAGGAAGCGTCCGTGAGGGCCTCAATTCCAACCTGAGAATGATAAATTCCCACCTTTTCCAGCCACCATGAGCACTTGTACCTCTTGTTTGCAGTCTGAGCACAGTGGAGGGTGCTGAACACACAAATCAAGCCCCAAATCTGTAATAAACACACCTGGGAATAAATAAATGATATTTTCACTTCCAGCTCCCCAAAAAACCCCATTGAAGGATCACCACCTGGAGAAGGGATGTGCTGCCTTTGTCCCTCCAGCTTCCCTCACTCAAAATCCATAAATTTCCATATTTTCCTGTGATGTCTGCCCAGGAGACACCACCAACAACGGCTGGTTTGAGGCTCTGTCTCTCATCCCTGGCCAGTGGCTTCTGCCAGCCACAGTGGCCACGTTTTCCTTGCTTTTCCCTGGTTTTTCTGTCACCCACAGTGGCCACATTTTGCTTGGTTTCCCTGGTTCTTCTGTCAGCCACAGTGGCCACGTTTTGCTTGGTTTCCCCTGGTTTTTCTGCCACCCACAGTGGCCACGTTTTCCTTGGTTTCCCCGGGTTTCTCTGCCAGCCACAGTGGTCACATTTTCCTTGCTTTTCCCTGGTTTTTCTGCCACCCACAGTGGCCACGTTTTCCTTGGTTTCCCCGGGTTTCTCTGCCAGCCACAGTGGTCACATTTTCCTTGCTTTTCCCTGGTTTTTCTCCTCCTGCAGCCACTCACACTCACAATTCTCTTCCCCCAGAATTCCACGTCTCTGCACCTCCTGCTCCTCTCGGATTTGGCCGATATCGATCCCATTAGAGGGGAGGGATGGACAGAACGAACCTAAAAGGCTCATTTCCTTTAGGATGGGACTCATTTCCTCGAAAATCAAGCTAAAACCACAATAGAGCCGCTATCAAGGGAGTTTTAAATCTACATTCATCTCGTGGTAAGATAACATTCATTCCGCTCACTTCGGAGGAGACAGGGTTATTTTTTTCCCCCAAATCAAGAGGATATTGAAGGAATTATCACTGATAAGTACCTGGAAGCACAGCCAGGATCAAGATATCAATTTCTGCCTCCTATCAGACATCTTTCATGTAGCAGAAAATGATTTCTTCAATGCCACTCGGAGAGGGAGGCACAGTTCAGGAAGAGCACGAGTAAATGATGGATTTATAAAACAAGAGCATTCAAGAATACAAATAACAGAGGAAAAAAAATCTTCTATTCCCTCAAGTCCCACACTAAAGGATTGTTCCTCCAGTTTCCTGCACGAGAGATTCAAGACTCGGCACTTAAAGCCTTCCTGGATATCCACACTCTGCAGAGATCGGGATTATTTGGATAACGGAGTCAAGGAGGAAAAGAAACAAATCCCACGTGCACCAATCTGCGCTGCTGGGAGAAGGGGTTTTGTTTAAAGACTCCTTAATTCCAGAAAATACTGAGGATGTGCAAAATTTGGCATCAATAGGAAACAGTGAGTGTTAGAAAAGACTTGTGGGACCATCGAGTCCAAGCTGTGCCCGATCCCCACCTTGTCCCCAAGTGCCACATCCAGGAATTCCTTGGACACCTCCAGGGATGGGGACTCAAATCTCCCTGGGCAACCCCTTCCAATGCCTGACCACCCTTTCCAGGAAGGAATTTTCCCTAAAATCCACCCTGAGGCTCCCCTGGCACAGCCTGAGGCCGTTCCCTCTGCTCCTGTCCCTGTTCCCTGGGATAAAATTCCAAATCCCCCCCGGCTGCCCCCTCCTGGCAGGAGTTGTGCAGAGCCAGAAGGGCCCCCCTGATCCCCCTTTTCTCCCTTTCCCAGCTCCCGCAGGATTCTCCAGCCCCTTCCCAGCTCCGTTCCCTGCCCTGGACACGCTCCAGCCCCTCCGTGTCCATCCTGAATTGAGAACTGCACACAGCACTCGACGTGTGGCCTCACCAGTGCCCAGCACAATTCCCTGATCCCACTGACCACACCATTCCCGGTAAAATCCAGGTGCCATCGGCCTCTCACCCACCTGGGGATGTCCAGCCCCTCTCACCAGCACCCCCAGGGCCTTTCTCAGCTTTCCAGCCCCTCTGGCCCAGCCTGGGGTGCTCCGTGGGGTTGTTTTGACCAAGGACACAACATCAACCTCATCCAAGCATTCCCAGCCCGTGGATCCAGCCTGGTCAGATCCCTCTCCAGCAGATCCACACTCCCACCCAGCCCGGTGCCACCTGCAGAGCTCTGCTGAGCTGAAGCTCTGCTGGGAGAGAGGGAGTCTGAGGTTGATCAGAAAGAAAAAATTCCTTGAATTTCAGTTGAACTTCCCAAATCTCTGACCTGAGGCCTGGGAAGAAGAGCCAGAGAGGCTCCAGCAGCAAAGGGTTAAACGTGAAGTTCCATCTTCTCTTTTCCAGGGAGCGTTTTGGTGGCTTAAATAGAAATAAAAAGGGAATCCCACCAAGGGGACACCTCAGAGGGGCTTTGCAGGTGCTCAAAACTGAAGATGCTCACCAGACCCATGAGCTCGGGTTCCGGGTGAAATGCCACAATAAATAACCCAAAAAATGGAAAATTAATGGATCTGGGATGAGGTGGGATGAGGTGCAGGCTGGGGAGAGGTTCTGCAACATCAGAAATTTTGGAGAAGTTTCTTTTCCAGCAGATCTTGGGCGATTCCCCTCCGCTCCCCAAGAAGAGCTGGAAAACATCCCCTGGATGGCACCAGGTCTGAATTTGTTTTACTAAAAACGGAATAATCTCGTCAGGTATCAAATAAACCCCCACGGCAAGAGTCTGTCTCCATTTCTGTTACACAAATCCCTACTAAATTCAACGTCTAAATAAACTCCTCAGACATGGCAGATACAACATCCCATTAGGACTAATGTGGGAAAAAGTAGCAGAAACTTCAGCAGATTTCTTTTTTTTTTTTTCCCTGCAAGCTGTTTAAATTAGTCGCTATAAATACGAAGGTTTTTTTTAAAAAAGAAAGAAGGAAAAAATAAAGATTTCTAATTTATTTCCATGTTAGCACTTTGCGGGCCTTGATCCCAGCAACAATTAAGCATAAGGACGTGTGATTAGTCCAAATCACTGCCACACATTCCGAGTATGGAAGTATTTATATTTTTCCTCTAAGTGGACATATGGTGACATGAAAAGATTAAGATCTGTCCATATTTTAAACACAAGCTTGGGAGGGAGGAAAAAAACCCCTTGATTGCCACAGGCAGAATAATGAAAATCCGAGATGATTTCAGCTCTTTTTGGAACCCAGTGCTGTTTTATTCAGCCTTTATCATATTCCTCTTTCAGGGCACTTTTAAGCTCTGAACCAACACCGTGAGGATTTTCTGATGATGCTCAAATTGAGTGTGATCCCTCCAGACGAACACTGAGGTTATTTCACCTGTTTTCCCATTTTACAGCATTTTCTTCCCATTTTTCTGCTGTTTAACCGACCAGAATGGTTCCCTTTGTAGAACAACTCTGATTTTAGAGCTGATAAAAATGCACGAGGAGTAGGAGAGCCCTGGGTACAACTGCACAGAGCGGAGAGATCAGACCCACGGACATTTTTTTCCGAGGAAAACGCAGCTGCAGCAAGCGCAAAATACATAAAATATAACCTGCAACACATCCCGGGCGCAGGAGCAGAGAGCTCCTTTGGAATGAGCTCCAGACACATATGGAAATTCCATTTAGGATAAGAATCAGTGACAGGAAACAGCCAGGAGGGACTATTTGTACTGAAATACAAGCCATTAACTCGAGCCAAGCTCACAGCGAACGACTGCTCAGGCGAGTGCCGGGCTGCGGATAATTAGTTTAGAAGGCGCTGGAACATGAATATTTTATCGTGCGGCACAAAACTCGTTAGGGAGAGGAATTAGAGAGCCAGGACGTCTGCAAGCTCGGCAGAGGTGATCCGTCAGCTCCCCGAGAAGAGATTTTCCTGGAGAAAACACATCCAGCGGGACTGGGGGTGATTAAAGCCGCGCGGGAGCGCAGGGAACGGCCTGGAACACGCGGAATTTAGGGAATCGCCTCAGTCAGAACCTTCCTGGGACACGGGGCTTGTTTGTATCACTTGTGGGATGGGAATTCCCTCCTAAATCCTTCCCGGGAAACCGAACATTTCGCTCCTGTGTTCCACGGCCCAGGATGTCAGAGCTGGATTCAAACCTGTCCTCTCCACGCTCAGTGAATTCCCAGCAAAGCGGAACATTAAAAAAAAAAAAGAATAAATGGGAAATAAATTCCCATAATTCAGAGAATTCCAGAAAGGTCTGGGTTGGAAGGGACCTTAAAGCTCATCCAGGTGGAAATTTGATACAACGGTTGTAAAAAAACCCCAAAAAAAGTTAATTTTGTGGGACTTTTATATTTTTTCCCCAACAGACAGAGAATTAAACACAGACGCCCAAGACCTTGAGGACACTGAGCTGTAAAAAAAAGTCTTGATTAGCTAAAAACGCTGAATTTTCAGTTCATGGCTGGAACTGTTCTGGCTGGAACTGAGCAGGAAAGGTTTTAAATAAAAGAGGAGGTAACGAAGTGAACGCACACACAGGAATTTTCCCATTCCACACGGAGCTACTGGGGAGGAAAGGCGCTCAGCAGAATCCTTGTGTAGACAAAGTGAATCTCCTCTGATTTTCCTCAAGTCGTTCCCTGTTACATCCAGCTCCTTAAATCCATCACCTCCAGCCTGAGCAGCATCCAATATTGATCACAAGTGTCTCTGATGCACACACTGGGATGATTTAAATCCACCTCAAAAACTCCCGGAAAAAACCAGAACTTCAGATCTCTGCTGCAGCTTCCCCTGGATTATAAAATATTGCTCACCTCTCCTTGCAATCCCGACACCAGAACAAAGCCTAAGAAGTATAAAACAGCGCCCAAATGACAGATTATTGCAAAATCGCACATGATGTTACTTTAAAAACCCTCGAACTGTTCAAAGTTCTATATTTATATTTGTTTTTTAAAAAATCCCTACTAATACAGGAGCCACCTCATACAGAACACGCAAAGCAGTAACAGAACTGCTTGAAAAAGAGCCAAGAAATGTAAATTTATATATTCTATTTACGTTGTAGAAAAAAACCCCACCTTAACAGAATAAATCCGTGGCAAATCATTCACGGGATGTGTTTTCCCTGCTTTTTTAAAATTCAAACCTGCTACTATTAATCATTAACTATTAATTGTTACATCGTTATTTCCGGGAGATGAAGACACCTTGAAATCGCTCAGCAGCAACACTTTTAATGACAACCAGCTCGTTTCATTCCGTTTTCCTCCCCCAAAGCTGCATCAAAACAAATCATTCCGTATTTCTGGAGACAGGAACGTGCGGAGCCCCTGTCACCCCTGTAACGAGGTGTCGGAATCACTCGTTCCCGGATTCCTGAAACACTCATTAAAACCATTTGTTTATTTTTTTTTTTTTTTTTGGGGGGGGGTTGTTCCAGTAATTGCCGTAACAACAGCAAGCCCCAGAAAAGCTGGAGCGGTTCCCGATTTCCCTTTGCGAAAGCCCAGCCTGACTACAGGTGGCAGAGCCCCAGCAAGTGTCCAGATGGAGATCCATATGCTCTGGCAGCACCGCCGGCAGCGCCAGAACGCCGGGATGGCACCGCAGAACAGCCCCAGGACGCCACCTGCCCTCGGGGAGCTGGATTTTCCTCCCGTGCTGCAGGAGGCACTGAGCGTGGAGGAGGCAGTTTTTAACCTTTCCGGAAATCTCCGGAGCTGGGCGCGGAGGGCTGGAGCTGACCCGACATGGATGGAACCAGCGAGCACCTACACAGCCCCTACTACACAGATACTACACAGATCCTGCTCCCCAGAGCTGGGGCTCGCTGCTGGGAACAGCCTCTACAGAGCCACCAGCACGTCCCAAACGGCTCCGAGCTCGGCTCTTATGCAGCAGCTCCTGGGATGTGACCGCATGGAAGCGTTGGGACGGTTTTGGTTTTTGCCTTTTTTTCTTTTACATAGTGCCTGTGTTCTCTACACATCTATTTGGAGCTCTGTCGCTCATTATTCCATCAGTGGCCGGTTTTCCCAGCAGTTTTCCAGGCCTTTTCCCTGGGCAGAAAGACAAAACAAATTCCAGGACCCCTGAGCTCTCTTGGTTCTCCCTGGCTACCAAGGTCTGCGAGACATTTTCATAAACAAAGCACAGCCAGCACCAAGGGGGCTCCAGAGAAGGGGCTTGACCTGGGGGGGACTTATAACACCACTTGTGCTCCTAATTGGTGCTTTTTTGTTAATTATGCCGATTTACCGAACTTATAAAATTGTGTGTGCCCCTGTCGGGGTGGGGCTTTGGTGGACACTCTTCCATCACTGCCCCTGGAGGCCTCCAAATAAAATCCACTTTTATATTTCCTCCTGTACTAAAATGATCTCCAGTTTCATTTCCAGGTTGGGAAAAAGGCACCAGTGCCCCTACGCAATCCGTGTCCAACTGCACGGCCACAAATTGAAACTCAAAACAGGAACTCAACGCGCTCGGGCTCAACACATCAATGGTTTCCGTGCATCTGAGTTTAATCTCAAGCAGGCATTTAACAGGAGCCCTTCCCACGGCTGAAAAACTTCCCGACAAAGCCGGGCCTCGGATCCCGCCGCTTTCATCGGCGGCGCGAGGCGGGGTAAGAAAGCGCCGAGCGAGGCGCGAGATTTATCCCTCTAATAACCTCAATCCGGTTTTCACGTCCTCTCAGGCCACTGAACGCGGAGATAACCGCAACGTGCTCCTCCAGAAAAATAAACCGGGAAAAGAGATAACAGAGCGGCTCTTTTAAACACTTCAACCCGGAGGATCAATATCCTGTCGCGTAAGAAAAGGGACGTAAAAAAAGACGCGGCTTTAATTTCCATTTCAAGCCCAGGGTTCGGCGTCACCCACCATTCAGCGGCGGCTGAAGTGCTTTTTAATTTTGTCCTCGTGCCGGAGCATTCGGGGAACAACAACCGAGAGGACAAAGCCGAAGTTCAAAGATGGAAGGCACAAAGCCGAGCGGAGGCTCTCGTGCGGACGCGTTGCAACCTCGTTTAATTTGTCGCAAGGAGACGCATTCAGAAATTCCTGTTAATGGCACGGAAAGGAAAGTGGGACAGGCACTCGGACATCAAGATGCTGGCACGGGAGAGTTTAGGGAAATGGGTTTCACGCGGCAGGGTAATGAGGGTTTGGCGGGGATCACAGGACAGGTCGTCGCGCCCTGAGAGTTTTGTAAGAAATCCATTTCTGCGTGTGCTGAAAGGATTAGAGAGACTGCGGAGAAGAACTGAAAAACACAGAAATGCTCATTTTTCAGGTCACTTGAGCTTTCAGAAGTTCCCAGCGGTCCCAAAATGAATAGTTGCGATTGTCCTATATTCCCACCCAGCCACAAACGGGAGTTCCATTCAGCTGCTCCCTAAAAATCACCTTTGGGACAGCAGAACAGGCCTGAGGGACAAAAGCACATCCCAGCCGCTTTTTGTAGTGACTATAAAACAGCTCCAGAGCACTCACGGAGCAGAATTGAATCTTTCAGGGCAGCGATAGCAAAAATAGGTCACAATCCTGCTGAACCCACTGGGAAAGGTTCCAGAGGGGATTGAAGTCACAGAGTGCTGAGCCTGGGCAGTCCATCCCTGGGCATTCAGGGGATCAGGAATATCCAGGGATCCTCCTCCAGCAGTGCAAGGTGAACTGGATTCTCCTCCTCCTCCTCCTCAACGTGGGCTCTGGGTTAATCCTTGGCTGGGAAAATGGGATTCTGGATGAGGGACAACACCAGGAGGAGAGGTGGGATCGCTGCGAGGTGGATGAAACTCAATCCTCTCACACTCTCCAGGCAAAAGGAAGACAGGAACCTTCCCAAAGGAGGGAATTCCTGGCTGGCAGGGTGGGGAGGCGCTGGGCTGGAATTCCCAGAGAAGCTGTGGCTGCCCCTGGATCCCTGAAGTGTCCAAGGCCAGGCTGGATGGGACTTGGAGCAGCCTGGGACAGTTGAAGTTGTCTCTATCCATGGCAGGGGTGGAAATGGATGAGCATTAAATGGATGAGCTTTAAATGGATGAGCTTTAAATTCCCTTCCCACCCAAACCATCCCACGATATCCAAGAAAGCTGAATTACCCAGGTTATAAAACACATGAATGAGGTAAAAATCCCGCTCTGCTCCGTTTATTGCTCTGGAAAATCAACATTTTGATACTTCAGACAAAGCTTACGGTGACTAATTAGGAATATTTCCGTAACTCTTCAAAGCTTTTATACGAGCATCGTATTTAAGAACATTTTGTTAACTTTTAGTATTGTTCACTTCGAAAGCTGGAATCGGTCTCAGGAAAACAGGGATAGTTTCCAAAATATATGGAAACCTGGAGACCGAGTTGAAGAGGAGATGAGAAAAACAGAGCATAACCAGGGTGAAAATCCATAACTCAATCGAGCCTGAGTGAGGGAGATCCTGCTGTTTGCAGAAAGCCCTGGGAATCTTCAGTAATAAACACAACTTCAGCTCAGCAATTAAAAGGAGTGTTTATAAAAATAAAGCTGTTCTTAAAACTTCCAATGTTCCTTCTGCGGCTTCCGTGGGGAGCCGAGATGTAATTGTGTATAAACAGCTGAAATTACTCTTGTTTGTAAATTCTGTCATTGCTTTTCATTTCCCCTGTGGGGCGGTTCCAGGAAAATCTCGGCATTCATCGATAAATGATCCCCAAAAAATGGGTGTTTTTTCCACCACGGGTGGGTATCACTGAGAAAAAGCAAAATTACTTGGATTTAATCCATGAAGATGCAGCTTAGCGAAATAAAGAACTGAATCACAATGCCTCACATAAATGAGCTTGAAATTAGTTATAAAGGATCCTTGTTCAATCAAAGCCTTACAAAAACAGGTACCAAGATATCAATAATCCTATTATTTATCACGCAGCTCCGACACCTCACAATGGAAAAAAATAAAATACTGAGAAAGGAACACGCTTTACTCTACACCTGCCCACAGCTACACTGATTTTTGTGCCTCCCACGGTCCGTGACAACCTGAAACTGCTGCTCAGCAGCTGCAAACCCCAAACCTGAGCTGATTTTAGAGCCAGACCTGAAATTCATAACCTGCCTTCGGATCTGCTGAGCTCCAGCAGGAAGCTTCCACCTCAGGTGCTGATCCAGCATGTGGATTAAACTCTGGATTTTAAAAGTCCAGGTGGGTTTGGAAGCAGCTTCTGTGATCATCTTCACCGTGGATCTGGAATCCAAAGGTTTTCCGTGGCTCCAGAATATTCAGGAGATAAAACAGGCTCTGCTCCTTCCAGCATCCCTTGTCTCCCTCTCTTCCAGCTGCCCGGTGCTGCTGAAGCTGAGCTTTGATTCACAGAATTCAGAGGCAGGAAATCCTGAACTCTGACAAATCCCACCCCAGGGAGCTCATTGCTTAAATTTCATTTCTAATACATCCTAAAACAGACCCCAAAAAGAGAAAAGGAAGGAAAAAACAAGGGGCTGAGCTGCTTCCCACCAGCAGATTCCTCGACGAGCGACTGCGTCAGCACAGGAAGCGACACCGGGGTAAAGGAGCCACCGGGGCTTTTGGTTTCAGGACTCCAATTAAATCCAGGACTCATTAACGAAGAGTGCACGCAGGAATTCGTTCTTTCCAAAACGTGTGCTCTCCTACGTGGTGGTTTTTAAGATGGAATCTGCACTTTCTCTGTTTTATTTGCTTTCTGGTTGTGTTCTGAGGGCACAGCCTGGAAATCAGAGCCTGGCTGGGGAAAACCCTGAGTGCCCCGGCAGGATCCCTGTGCCAGGATAAAGATCCTGACCTTTCCCAGGCCTGGAGAGGATGGAAGCACCTTTCAGCTGCCACCCAAACCAGCTCAAAGTTACCTGGAACCCCCTGACAGAGCGGATCTGCCCCAACAAACACCCCAACACCGGCGTTTTTCTTCCCTCTAACGAGGCTGGCGCTAATTAAACCTGATGATGGTGAAGTCCGTGGCAGGGCTGACTCGATTATGCACTAAAAGTTGGGAAAAAACCCTTGAGAAAGCGCTCACTGCACGCAGAAAGTGAGGCAGGAGCTGGGGAAAAGATGGAAATTCTGCAGCTCAAGTGGCTTCAGGCAGGGCTGGAGTGCAGAAAATGCAGCACAAACCCCTTTGCTCACTTCTTACCCCTTCCCTGAGCCTCAAATTCCCACAAATCCACGGATATTTGGAATATCTATCACGATGGTGTGGAATTCTCTCATAAACACGCTGTTCTGAGCGTGGAGAAACTTAAGGGATCACAGGAATTTAATTTGGTGCCGTCCTGTCACCTCTGCTGTTACGCTGCTGGTTAACGCGCGATTTCAGCTAATTACTAATAAATCACCAAAATGCTCCTCGCACTGGACTGGAAACTTTTGTGCCAGCTGGAGAAAAGCAAATTATTCTTTAAAGGACGCAGGGTGGGCCCACAGGAAGGCAGGAGCCTCCTGTGAATTTAACGGAGCACGGAAGGATTTGAGGAGCAACAGCAGCCACGAGATTTTGTGGTGATGCTTTGCCCTTCTCATGGAATTGTTTGGGTTGGAAGGGACCTTAAAGACCATCTAGGGTCCAACCTGAGCGTCTCCTGTGCTTCCAGAACCACATCCCACCATCATTCCTGCCAGAATTCCTGCTCTGCTGAAGCGTGGAAGTTTTTGTCTGTCCACAGACAACACAAAAATGCAAACTGAGCCCACAGAAGTAACAAAAGTTAGGCTGGACTAGAAACACCAAAGCTTCATCTTGGAGCTTCAGAGCCAAGCGTGGATCACCCTGAACACATTCAGACCTACAGTTTGTACCCATTTGGGCCAAAACTGGGATAAACTTGAGGGAATGGGGCAAGGCAGAGACACAGGGAAAGGGCACAGAAAGAAGAAATTGAGACAATGATCAAACAAATCCCAGCTTCATGATTTCTCAGTGAAGGTTTATCCCAGGCAGTGCTCTGACCTGAGGTTCACCGCACTGAACACCTTTGTTCATCCTCCCTCCTTAAAAATCCTCCACCTTCCCGGTCCTGACCACCAGCTCCTCCCCACCCCGTCCCATTACCACTGAGGCTGAGGCTGTAAATTCCAGCTGAAATCAGGTTTGTGCTGCAGACGGGAGTGGAACAGCACCGGGGAGCACGTGCAGGTGCTAACGTGACTCCGCAGCACGAGGACGAACCCGGCGGAACGGAGAGTCCTTGATTAAAGCCCGAGCGAAACGATCGGGGCCCATCAAGCGCCCCGCTGATGAGCAGCTATTTGGCCACACACGGAGCTGTGATTTCCATCCACTTTAATAATCAGGGAGTTGGGGTTTACTGTTAATGTGACAGTGATGAAGAGAAATGACGCTAATGTGACATTGATGAAGCGGAATGACAGCTCGGGCTTGATTAAAATCAGCCACGGCTCTTCAGCGCAGGACCAACCAGGAGGGCTCGAGAGCGCAGCTCAGGTGCTTCCAGAGCAGAGGGAGAGGGTGAAACAAAGGACAAGGTGAGGGGAAAGGAGCAGAGGGATGCTAAAAAAGCCGGCAAATGTTCTCTGATTAAATCCGGGATCCTTCAACGAGGTTCAGCATCTCAAACCTTCCCCTATTGCTTAATTCCTTGAATTAACACACAAAAATCAGAGTTAAAACTTAGAGTGGAGGGCAGGAAGTGCCCACCTGCCTCATCCTCACATTTACAGCTCCTGGGGACATCACTGAGCCCCAACACTTCGCTGTAGCAGATTCCCAGAACCCCAGGATGGTTTGGGTTGGAAGGGATGCCAAAGATCATCTTGTCCCACACCTTCCGCCAGAGCAAAGCTCACTAAGCCGATGCTGAAAGTCCAAATTACGGAGACTCCTCAGGAGCTCCAAAGGAATCCAGCAGTGGATGAGGAGTCAGCACAGAGCAGCTCTGCCTGAGAATCAGGAAAATAAAGCTGTGACTTTATTAAACCAAGCCCAACCCTTTAAAATCAGGGTTGTGACAGCAAACAGCAAACCCTGTTTCTGTAGGGAAACAAACACCGGCTCAGCAAAACTGCCTGAAGGATGTTCTGAGGAGGAAAAAATGAAGGAAAATATCAAGACACAACTGCTCAGGTCTGGATTCTGCTCACCAGAATGTTTCCGTAAGGTTTACGCTCACAATGGCCCCTCGAGTGCTTTCCCCATAAAGTTCATCTCTTAAACACCAGCTCTCTCCACGGGGAAGTTCCTGAATGCGGGAAACACTCCCAGGATGAGAGCCTTGTTAAACCCCTGTGCACCAGCTCAGAACACCCAGCACTCACACAGGAGGCCACAGCAATCGCCCAGATTTCCCTTCCAGCTGTGAAGGAGTTGAAACGGCCCCAACCTTCTGTAGTTACACTCCTTGTTCCTTTTATAAACAAAATATTCTTTCATTCATGATATAATTTCCTAGATTATCCATTATTAAAATTCCCCCTCTCCAAAACGAATTTACATCTGAATTATCTCATTACTTCTGAACAAGCCAATTATTGCCTCTAGTGAACAAAATAATTAGACTTGTGCTCCCTGCATTCGAGATCTTACCCAGCAGCCCCAGAACACAGGAGTACACAAAGCAAAGATACAAACAGTACAAACACACAGAACAAATCAATGGAGCAGCCTTTTTTTTCCTCCTGAACATTGTTTACCAACTGAATAGGTTCCTTTTTTTGAATATAAACACGCGGGTATTGAGCGCACGATACAAATCAGAAATTTAAACTCTACTCATCAGTCGGGTCTGAAAGAGCAAAGAACCTCACTTGGTTTGTTTTTGCAGCACTGGAGTCAGGAGCCTTCCCTCTCCTCTGACACTGTGCTGCCAAAAAAATCATAAAACACTGCACAAAAAAGGGAAATGTTTCCTAGAAGTTCATGATGGGATTCATGGAATCTCAGGGTGATTTGGATGGGAAGGGACCTTTAAAAATCATCCAGTGCCACCCCTGCCATGGCAGGGACACCTCCCAGTGTCCCAGGTGCTCCCAGCCCCAATGTCCAGCCTGGCCTGGGGCACTGCCAGGGATCCAGGGGCAGCCCCAGCTGCTCTGGCAATTCCAGCCCAGCCAGCAATTCCTGCCCAAGATCCCAGCCCAATCTCCCCTTTCCCACTGGGAAGCCATTCCCTGCCTCCTGGCCCTGCAGCCCTTGGCCCCAGCCCCTCTCCAGCTCTCCTGGAGCCCCTTGTCTTGGTTTAATTTAAAGAGGTGGATGTTCTAAAATGAGTTACCTCCCCTTAGTTTCAACCAATCCCTTTCCATCAATAACGAATGAATATGAGTTGATATAAGTGAAAAAACAACAGTTTACCAACAAGGGAAATGACAACAGGCAAAAATGTGACAGTAAATAATCATTAGATACAATGCCGCTAAATCTCTGGGACTCCACGGGAACAAAAAGACCCAAAATGGCGGCAACGGCCTTCCCAAGATGGTGCCCACGCGTGAGGGGACGAAGGGGAAATGGCATCGGGGCCCCTTCCCCAAGATGGTGCCTGCACATGAAGAGACGAAGGGGAAATGGCGGCAATGCCCTTCCCAAGATGCCACCCACGTGTGAGGAGACGAAGAGGAAATGGCNCATCAGGGCCCCTCCCAAGATGGCGCCGTTGCCTGGCAACCGCGGGGCCTGAGGGACAGCGGGGAAATGGCGCCAACCTCTCCCTCAGGGCCGCGCTCCCCGGCCGACCGCATGGTCTGGGAGATAAAGGGAAAGAAGATGGCGGCAAAAAGAACCCCCAGGGAGGGTTGCGGCTGACAGGGAAACGCCATCCTGGGTAAGGCCTTGCCAGTGTGGGGTCAGGGTGCCGGGACAAGATGGATCCCAAAGGGACGAGAACGCAAGGGATGGAGAAAAACACGGCAGGACGTGCCACAAAATGTGTCCACTCCTCGTGTAAATCCTGGGAGAGAGGTACAAAACTTCTCCTGCCTGAAGGAGCGTCCTGTTCCCAGGTAAGGACAAGGAATTTTCCCCGTTTTTCCCCATTTTCGTCGCCATGGAGGAGGGAGGTGAGAGCCGCTGGAGCCACGCTTGGCTCACAGTTCCACCAAGGACTCTGTTCCAGCTGTCAGGACAAACCCACAGCCTCACCCTCAAGAATTTCCGAAGCGAGACAGATCCGTTTTTATCTCCTGTTTATAAGTTAACAAGCAGAGAAAATCCGATCCCTCACATCTGCTTCTGGGGCCTCCTGGATACTTCAGCGATTCCCCGCGTGAGCCCGAGCAGGAATTTTCCTGCCACCGAGCATGAACAGCGCGGCAGACAACATATTGAGGGTAATAAAAACAGCGCAACCCTCGTTTATCAGCTTGAGGAGAAGCTGTCGAGGCAAACGCTGAGATGGAGCCACCAGGAAAAGTCTGAGAAAAAAAAGATGAAAAGATTTGGGGTTTTGTCCTTTGATTGGAAATGATGCTCAATTCCAGAACTGAGGGAAAGCTTTGCCTCCCCTTCCCTCCCTCTGTCCCTGCTCTGTGTCTGACAGGACTTTGTGTCTGATTTTGGTGCCAAGTGGGGTTTGAAGTTCTCTCCTTGGCTTGTGTCCTCCCCTACAGAACCCAGGATCAGATCACAGCCTAGTGCATCACATTCCCCAATATATTTTTTTTAATGCATTATATCTCTCAATAAATATATATTTTTAATTAATGAGCTATTTCAAACGGAAGACGAAAAGCAAAAAAAAAAAATCTCCTTTTCTTTTTTGGAAGGGTGATCCAATACCACTGACAGGACCAGATGGCTCCTTCCTCAGAAAAGCCAGACAAAGCAAATCCATAAATGTCCAGAATGTCAGAAGCAGCCATCAAACAGGAAAGGTCCAAGGAAACACAGCTCCTGCTTCTCAGAAACCAGCAACATTTGCTCAGTCCTGTCAAAGAACAGATTTATTCTTTTGCTCCTCCTCTCCAATACCCTGAAAACTTCCGAGCAGAGCTGAAAGCACCGAGGTCTCACGGGGGAAATAATTCTGCGCAGCTGATCTGAGCTGTGAAAATATTTCCCAACAGCATCAGCTGTGCTCAAAAACCTGGGGAATTCTCTGGAAAAGCCCAGCACCGACTGCTAGAAATGCTAAAAAACCCAAATATCATCAATTTGTGGTGTGGAGAACAGCCAAGATCACGGTCAGGCAGTAAATCCAAGCACAAAACACCTGCAGGTTCCTCCCCGCCACCTCCAAGGATCAGATTATTCCTAAATGTTTCTGGAAACTGGATCATGGCACAGCCAAAATCATCCCAGACCACGGCGCAGCCTCCTCTTCTCCTCCCCTGCTCTAAAATACCCATTTCTTGCTCCCAAATACCCATTTCTTGTCCCTAATTACCCATTTTTTTTCCTAAAATACCCATTTCTTTTCCTAAAACACCAATTTCGTTCCCTAAAACACCAATTTCGTTCCCTAAAATACCAATTTCATTCCCTAAAATACCAATTTCTTTCCCTAAAATAACCTATTTCTTTGCTGTTTCCACTTTTCCCTTGTGAATCCTGACCAAAACTTACTAAAAGCGTATTTATGTGTTTTATATAAAACTTGTTAAGTAAAAAAGCCTGAACATTTCACTGAATTTTGAGCTGATTTCTACAGAAAAGCGAGGCTGACGCAATTCTGTTTATTGAGGCTTCCCAGTCTCCAAATTTTATCGATCCCAACAACTTCTGAGTCCTCAAAAATGGTGAAAACTCCAGGGTAAGAAGATGCTGGAAGCTGCAGGAAAGACTTGACCACTCGATGCATTCCCTCAGTGAAATTCAGAGCCTGTCCCTGTATTTCTCAAAAGATCAGGAATAAAGTTATTTTCCCCCAATTTTGAGGGTTCGGCCCAACCTGAACCCAAACATCCCAGCCTGAGAGCTCGTTTGGGACATTTCTGAGGCACTGAGGGGAAACTGAGACATTTTAAAGCAAAAAAAAGTCGGTTAAGGGACTTTGAAAGTCAAGTTCCACTTTCAGAGAGGGAAAAAATCTCCAAGTTTGCATCCCAACTTTCAGGATTTGTTCTTCTACAAGTGAGGAGCTTTGGGAAGAATTCTCACCCAGGGATTGGCTGATCAAAAAAAAAGGAAAGGGGGGAAAAAAAGGTGACAGGAAAATCTCTGAGAAAAAATTGTTTCCATTCTTTATAAAAGTATGGAATGGTTTGGGTGGGGAGGGAGCTTAAATCCCATCCAGGGCCACCCCTGCCAGGGCAGGGACACCTCCCACTGTCCCAGGCTGCTCCAAAACCTGGCCTTGGACATTCCAGGGATCCAGGGGCAGCCACAGCTGCTCTGGGAATTCTGTTGCCTCCCCTGAACTATTCCTAGAAATCCCTGCTCATCCACAATTCCCACCAACCTTCTGGACGACTTTTGTGTGGAAAAAGCATCAAAATCCCTCCCAAATATTCCCAGAAATCCTGTTCGTCCCTAAACCCAAACGATGCCATTCCCACCAACCTCCTGGACAGATTTTCTCTTGGGAAGAGCAACAAAATCCCTCAAAATATTCCCAGAAATCCTGGGGATTCTTAAACCTGAATAATGTGATTCCCAACCTTCTGGACATCCTGGAATCCTGGAAAGAGCAACAAATTCCCCTCAAATTATTCCCAGAGATCCTGGCCATGGCAGGGACACCTCCCACTGTCCCAGGGTGATCCAGCCTGGCCTGGGACATTCCAGGGATCCAGGGGCAGCCCCAGCTGCTCTGGCAATTCCAGCCCAGCCAGCAATTCCTGCCCAAGATCCCAGCCCAATCTCCCCTTTCCCACTGGGAAGCCATTCCCTGCCTCCTGGCCCTGCAGCCCTTGGCCCCCTCTTGGACCCCCTTTAAACCCTAGAAGGGGCTCTGAGCTCTCCCTGGAGTTTTTTCCTCTCCAGGCTGAAAATTCTTGGTGGGAAAAGGAAGGAATGAGGGAAACAGCGGAAAGGAGGAAGCCAAGTGAGAAATAAAATAACCCAGACCACGCTGGAACACGGTTTGGAAGCCCAGCAGAGCCCTTTTCCCCAGGTCAATATTTCCCATTAAATCCCTGCCGTGCTCGCCACGGGAACCTCAGCAACCGGACACCAAGTGTGCCGTACGCGGCCGTTTTCAAATTTTAAAAAAAATCCCTTTTTGTGCAAAAAAAATGAAGTTAAAACACTTCCACCCTCTGCTTTTCTGCACGAGCACGATCGGAAGGCATTAAGTGGGTTAAATACATGAAATAAGTGTGATAATGCGCTCAGGGAGTGCAGAGGAATGGAATCGTGCAGCAGGGCTCGGAATTAACCCGCTTAATTTCCCCGCCGCTGAATCCACCACATCCATCCCCTCCTTCTGCTCCACGACTGCATCATTAACTTCTCAACCAGACCTTCCAACCCGTCATTTTTTTCTGCTGCTTTTTCATCCAAATGTTTTATAATTTGCTTATCCGCCGCCATTTGCATCAACTTCCTATTAAAACGGAGAAAAAGAGGTTTAAATCTTCTTTCTCCGCGGTTAATTCAATTGTCTGCCATTACCGAGTTTTAATGACTCGGTGCACAAAACGCGGTTTGTGCCTGGCTTGGATTAATTCAGGAGTTTCTACATCCGGGAAAGGGGAAAAAAGACTGAAAAAAAAGGATAAAACAACAAAAAAAATTTAAAAAATTAAAATTTTTTGTATTTATGGTTGTACCCCAACACAAAACTGATTTCCTAAAAGCTGAGAAAGAGCTGGGCTGATGCATCATCCAACACCTCAACCCAACAGGGCTTTGCTCACAACATTTCCAGACCAGGAAAAAATAAAAAAAATTAGCTGGGATTGATGTGGATTTCATTTATTCCAGTGGGTAAAAACAGAAATTCATTCCTGTTCTCTTTCTGTGATTTAATTAAATGAGATTTTACGGGTTCCTTTGCTGGAATCAGATCATTTTTAAGGTCTCTTCCAACCCAAACCTTTCCACAGTTCTGAGATTTTCTGTATCTATTAAATAAATTTTCTGTATCTATTAAATAATTTTTCTCTATCTATTAAAAGAGTTAACAACCAACAATTAAAAAAAAAAACCCAACACAACCATTGTGGTTCCCACCTCAAGCTGATTCTGTGCAGCCCTGAGAGATCAAATCCACTTTTTGAACCAGGCCAGAAACGCAGCCTGGGACTGATTTTTAGCCATGAAAAGACGATAAACCAAGAGTCCCCTGGATAAATGACACCAATTAACATTTTAAGATGATTTTTAAGGTGATTGGGATTGTGGTTTTACGGCACGGAATTAAAAACCGCAACAGAAATGAAAGAAATTTTCAAGTAAAATCTGTTTTTCTTCTTTAACTGGAGGGTTCAGAGTGCACTATTAAACGAGGAGAACATAATATTCCAATTAACTTGGTTTTAATCACTCCTGGCTGAGGAGAACGTGAATGGAGTCAATAAGGAGAAGGGGAGGGATCAGAAATGGCACCTCGGGATGGAGGCTGAAGCTGCATCCACCACACCCCAAATGCTTCAAAATTCCCTTGAAGGCTTGGAATTCTGGGAATTCCTCACCC
>VYZT01029932.1:66544-153276 GCA_013400735.1 Pomatostomus ruficeps | reverse complement strand
TATCCCAAACCCTGACACCACCTAACTAAAATTTGCAACAGCACTTTTTTTGAGTATGTATCCATTACAACGTGGTTGTGTCTGAAGCTTTAGACATAAAAAGCCACCTGCAAATATCTATTAAAAATATATATATTTTTGGTCACTTGGGAATTCTTAAAAAGTATCATCTGTGCTCTGAGCACTGACACAGTCACACTCATTCTAAATTACAATTACAATTTTCCATTGTATGGCAACTTAAAATTATCTGTGATAAGTAGGATCTCCTTTGCAGCTATTTTAATACTGGTCAGAAAAATTATGATTATTTTGGATAGAAGACTAAGATTCAGAACATAACTAAAGTATTGCAGTTTTCCTTTAACGACAAAAAAATCTAAGTCTTATTCACCAGGACTATGGTATACCATAATTCACCAATTTAAATCACTACTCCTTATCAGGCACTGTCAGAAACTTGAATTTCATAATCTCACTTTCTGGAACCTCTCACATATCTGGATTAAATGGAGGTTTCTGCTTCTCTGTAAATGACTAAGTCAAAGCAGAGATTTTGAAATCTGACTGAATCTATGATGAAATTCTGGAGTTTCACAGGTTGATGTCACATGGTACAAAGGCATTTCTGTAGGGATTTTTTCCTTTGCCATGGATGAAGGTCAGTAGTGCAGTGGAAAGATCAGCTTTCTCGGGTTGCATATGCCCCATTTGTAAATTAAGTGAAATAAAAATGAGAAAATATTTACCTCCTGTTATAACACTTAAATTCAAAGCCATTCCTTAATACGCTCCTTAATAAATAAGTTTTTCATGCATATGTAGGCTATTTGGTTTATTTTTGTTCAGATTTCCATTTGATTGAGGAAGATAAAAAAAACACACAAGCAATACCCTTGAAAACCCCACATTTGTTTGAAGGTAAAAATATAACAAAAACTTCTGACAGGCAATATTTTTCTATTCCTGTTTTTAATTGCACCTCCCCCAAACTTTCAGATTATCTATATGCCTAAGCACAATCCTCTTATATTTTTCTTAAGGAAGTAAAAAAACTGACCGAAGTACCTTAGCTTCTCAAGTCTGTATTTTCTGCAGAGGGTGTCTGAAAAGCAGGAACTTCTCTCAGGACCTAAATAAAGAGAACCTATTTAATTGGTTAAATTATGAGTCTGCAGATTGGTGTTATGAATAGCCCTTTGTTGTTTTAAACCACAGTACCTCGTTTCTCATATTGAGGATGCTGAAATACTGTTTTTAAAATCCCCAAAATTGCATTGACAAGATAAAGCTGATCTTTTACCTCAAAATTTTTCCTTGAAAGAAAAGAATACACAAACCCCCAGATGGAATATTCTGACAAAAGGTCTCTATAAGATCACTCAGTGAGGCTGAATTGAACCTGCACCGTTTCACAATTCCCGGATTTGGATGATGTGTGTCTATTGCCTGCTGCCCATGCTGCTGCTCTGGCCACCTGCAAACCTCTGCAGTTAAATACCCTTTAAAGAGCTGGCACAGCTTCCTTTGTCCTCTGCTGCTCAATGTGGGAAACCCCTCAATCCACAATGGAAACCATCAGGAAATTGTAGTTTAGCAAGAGACACTTTCACTTACACAAGGATTAATATACCGTAAAATGCAAAGGTGTGGATGGGGCTCCACAGTATTTTACTACACAACTGAGTGCCCACAAGTGATTTCCAGCTGCAGTCTTTTAAATGAATGGCATTACTGTTTTAGACACAGAATCCTAATACCCTAGCAAAACACACTGGCTGTGGGGGACAAATAATGCTGGAAATCTTACTGCAGATTCAGCACTAACTCCTCCCTACCAGAAGCTTATAAACTCAAATCGGCAGCTTTCTTCCTGTTGTGTCTGGGGTGTTTTATGTGGGGATTTCAGCAGGCAGGACATGCATTTCATGTCCAGGAACTCTTGCGCAAAAAAGGGTTTCTTATATTCCAGCATGGTGCAAGCCTCGTCCTGGCCCTGAGGGCCATTTCTCCCTGCTGTTGTTGAGTCAGGCCTGTGTTCTGCAGCTGGATGGTCATGTTGCCTCAAACACCACCACCGGCATCATCGGTTATGTCTAGATTTCAAGCCAGTTAATTAATATTCTTTACAGGAATCTTGGTTCTGCTACCAGGCACAGCTCATGGCACCTCTTGTTAGAGACAAAATGTTTAGGACTGAATCAGGATTTAAATTGATTAGATCAAGGTTAACTTTGCCTTACATCCAAAAAGCCCTGTGTGAAACTGGCTGTTAAATTTGGAAATACAACCTACTGTTAGCCTTAAGTATTCTTACCACCAATTTCAAATTAATAAACTGCTCCTTTAAAAGCTGAACCACCAAGTCACAGTTGAACCTGGCTATGGCAACGGAGATGCCAGATGCAGGATTATGGGCAAAGAGGGTTGCAGGACCAGGAAGTTCAAGAAGAACTACATTACAAGTCTCCTTATTTAATTTAAGACCCCAAAATAAGAGATGTCTGTGATAGAGTGGAAATGTAAGTTTACCAGACGCAATCACACAAAAAATGATAAATTTAAAACAGATCCAGAGTCTGCAGGCAAGAAATCAGCAAGATTCTCTGAGATGTTTGGTAGGAGTACAGGTTGATTTTCAAGTTTTCTTTCTTTTCCTTCTGTCCACAAACAATATCCACAAATTCATAAAAATGTAGGATTATCATTTAATATAAATGATGTCACATATTTAAGCCTAGAGAAAAACAAGTATGCAGTGACACAGTCCTCTTTTATAATCATACCTTCATATCATGCACCTCTGACCATCCATGCCACCTTGAACCATCTCCCAAAAGACTAACTCCATTTTTAAATATCATTAATTACTTTATTACTTCTTGCAACTTAAAAGAAACGAAGCAATTAAAATTTTAGATGCATTCTTGAAATCCTACAAGAAGAATTCAGCTTTTCGAAACAATCTGGTAAAAGAATCTGATAAAAGAATATGATCTGGTAAAAAGAATACTCAGTCTGGTAAAATAAAAGAATATGAGGCAAAATCTCAATATTGTCTTGAAGCAGAATTAAATGACTGATGTATTCTATTTTTTCTAGATAACTTACCCAAAGCTGACACTTATTGTATGGTTTGCATTTCTAACAGTGTTTAATATTTGATGACAGTGTACCTGAATCCCACTAGTTCTGATGTAATAGGGATACATGCATTACTGCAAGTCTGGAGTCCATATTTCTCTTTCCTCTAGGTGTTCATTGTCTCAAAACTGGCGTGATGAATACAGCCAAATGCTGTTCATGCAACTGCAAATAAGCCAGATGTCCACTTCATTGTGAATCCCTGAATTTTCACTGGGAATGAAATAATAATTTTCTGAGAAAATAAAAATACCTTTTAGCTGCTAATTTAAAACAGACTATTCTTTTTCATCTGATCATTATTGTCAAGAATGTTAGCCTTCCATTGTAGCAAGGTCAGGACACATGGAAGAATATTAATAAGCTAGCATTGGGTGCTCACATTATTCCCTCAAGTCACGTCATACTTGACTAAATGAAAAAAGAAGTTTGCTTCTAAGTAAAACATGAAAAGAAACCCAGTGCAGCTATTAACACGTACCAATTAGCACAGCTGAGTTCAGACCTTTGTGTCTAATCTGTCAATCAGGCCCAGGTGCCTTTTCCGCCACAAGAAGATTTGATAGACTTTTTTCAGTAACTGTTTTTTGCAGTTAAGAACTTCCAAGATGGAAGGAGAAGGGTAGGCTCCGCCCTCCATGGCCATCATGGTCTGTCTGTAACTAAAATTCATTCATTTAGAAATCGTGGCATCATGCAGTGCACTAACAACCTCTCCTGATGTACTGGCTTTGAACCAGGCCCTTTTGGAACAACAAATAGTCATATGGTCTAAGCAATGACAAGGGAGTACAAAAGTAGTTCTACAGCAGTTTATTTTTAAAAAAAAAAAAAAAGGTGATTTCAATGCAAAAGTAGTTCCATTGTATTCAAATACCCCTATTGTCCCAACAAATTGGAGGGTAAAAAAAAAGAAGTGTCCCTGCCAGGCACAGCAGGACAGGTGAAGAAAAATGTAGATGTCAGACAGTTCTAATATACTTCATTCAAAATAGAGAAGCTTGACAGACATTTTTCTTTGTAGCACTCAAATCTACCAGTATGCATTATGGAGAGGCCATCTCTCTCTTTTTTCTGGGGGTGGGGGAGAAGCAACAATCATTTCCTTGCCATTTTCAGAGAATCCCAGCCTGCAAATAAAAAACAAAGTGCTGATTTCTCTCATCATTGCTGTGAAAGCCTCACATTAGTAAGAATGTCTGTAAATTGAATGTTAGAAGAAAGGTGCTCAGCAACTTCTGCTGACATAGGAGTACTGGACTTGGCATCAGTGTTAATTTCCTAACCACTTTCTTTTCTTCTCAATCCTAGTCTTAAAGTCAGAGTGAGCAGCCACCAACCTCTGTATACCACAAGAAATAAGTGGATTAATCAAAACCAATAAATGTATTATCAGTATATGTTCTCTGGAAAAAATATGCAGTAGCGTAGAGAATGCATAAACCAAAAGGGTAGGTCTACAAATGAGAGAAATTGCTGAAGCTACAGTGACATGGAGATGTTGAAGAAATTAACCTCAGATGTTTTGTTACCTGGACAAAAACAGAATAGGTCCCACAGAGTGTTCGCTTCAACTCAGCAGCTACCTTGAGAATGCAGATGATCAACTGCAGTCCACTGAGAGCTATCAAAATTGAGAATAAAATGATGTTCCACTCCACTATGTTGGCAGGTTCTGTGCACTTAGACCAGGCAGGGTAATCTGTGAGATACCTATTAGAGAAACACCAGACTGAAGTAAGAAGAATGTTTCTGACTACTGATTTGATGAATAATTTCTTCCAGAAGAGTTACACCAAAGTTTCTTACCCCCCAGCAGTGTCTTTGAAAATATAATTCCATCCACTTGATGAATTGCAGAAAGGGCCTTGAATCAAATGCAGGGTAAAAATGATGCAACTGTATCCCGAGAAAGCAATTCCAAGCAGGGCTAGCACAATCGAAATAAAACTCTGAAGTAAAGAGAGAGAGAAATATTACTGTATGGGGTGTCAACAGCAAATATGGTCATTTAATCTGCCTAGCTACTTCCTTGGGGTTGAATTTCACATTTGATTTTCCAAATCTTCAAAATTCAGAAAGAAAAATAGCAGGTAAAGAATAGTAAGAATACACATACAAAATATAGATGAAGACAGAATTTAAGACAGTTCTACAAGTCTACATTATAAATTATTTGGGTGAAGGTTTTAAACTTGCATTTTTTAAAGGTTGTTTCCCAAAATACCAGAGGAACACAACCATATATTAAATATGTCTGCATCCCAGATAGTGTGTATTGAGTCATTCCTGAAAAAAATAACTTCTAAATAATACAGGCAAAGGGATGAAGCTGTTTAACTGGTGTGCTTAATTCTATGTTCTTATTTTATTTTACAAGGATTTGGGGGAAGTGTGTGTCTAATTTTCTTTAATCCTGCTTATGCTTCAGAAGAAAGAAGCTACACTTTCTGTGACCTTGCAACCCAATTTAGAATCTTCTGTGAAAGGAAGTAAAAACACAGCAGTGGAGAGGGCAGCAGGATGTGCTGGAAACACGGGAGCAGGAAGGCATTCAAAACAAATGCTAAGGAGATGCACAGAAATAAAACACAGACTCACCCTGTAGGTTTTGTTACAGCTCTCACTCTGGCAGCACCGATAGAACACACTACACTCCAGTGTTATTAGAATTACTGCCAAAAGAAGAATCTGTAAGGGGACACCACAAGGTCAATGAGATGACTGCAGATACTAAGTCAAAGTCTCCTTCACCTGTGGAAGGCAGGGACTGCATCTCTTCAGCTGTCTTGATGTTTTAAAGCTGATCCATAGGAGAGCATAATTACTAAAGGCACACATGGAACTGGAGTGGTTTTAAGTAGGCTGTGGCTGTACTTGTATCTTGTACTTGAAAGACAGGAGTACAGCATCTCCCAGCACAGTAAAGCACTACAAGCTTGGGCACAGCTACACCAGTGAAGCCGAAACAATAAAACCAAGTTCACAAGTAAAAGAATCAATACCAGTGAAAAGAAGGATATTTTATTGATACAAACACATCAGTTCAACACCTTCTTGCTGAAACAGACACACAAATCAGAGTATTTCCATCCTTACCAACACACTTACACTAGAAACAGTCAGTAATGCAAACTTTTCATTAAATTCACCTGAACTTTCATTTGTTTGTCAAGTATTCATTAGTGATTTTTTCAGACTATTGGATTATTTAAGCCTGATCCTAGAATCATTTTGATAAATAGGATCTGGGCTCCAGAACCACAAACTGCCATTCAGAGAGGCACAGGTTTTAAAAGGGAAGTATGAGAAGAGAATATTCTTGAATCATAATACTATCCTCTCACATGGTGCAGACCGGTTCATAGCAGAATGATACATGCATTTTTAATAAATTGGTAATAATCTTAAGGCTAAAAATGCTTGAAAATATCAGTATCACTGTTGCAGTTAACTTTTTAAAACATTTGCAACTGTTTTTCTCTTTGAATCCTCTGTCTGGTAGGTTTTTTCCTGCTAGAACAGATAAGCTTTTTCTCCTGCTTTAAGGAGAACACACGATTTCAAAAGAATGGCTAATGTTTTAATAACAGTTCAGCACCTTCATAAAAACACCTCACTTATGCAGATAAACCCTTTTTCAGCACTGATTGTGTGTAATACAGTTTGATCACGTAACAGCTTTCTGTTCCTGAGGCTACAGCTCTTTATGAACATAGGGAGCAGCATGAACAGTGGGCAACTCCATGGTAGTTTATTACTGCAGATGAGCATATTCCAAATGTGACAGGGAAAATCCAACTATGCTAATCACAGTGAGACAATTCTCTGTATTTAGCCTGACAACAGTAGTACCTGATGCATTGTGAACTGTATTCAGTCTTCTAAATACTGGACTGCATACAGTTCTTAAAAACATCTGAACCATTATGAGAAGTGCTTTTTGTTTAATTTGGGTAAAAGAGTTCTAATTCAACCTCCACAGGTAATTAAATTAATACAGTGTTTGCCTCCATAATACAAGTATAAATGATATATTAATAAAAAGACAACAGAAAAAACTCCCCAACCCACCCTGCAAAATCACTTGCATTTAATAGCATACATAACTTGTCATTCAGTATACTAACTTTTCTTTCAGTTTGATTTTTTTCTGCCTGCAGTAGTTTTGTTGAAGTAATCCATATGCTCTTTTTTAAAAGCAATTACATTGCTGATGAGTAAATCAATATAATTTGCAGTGGAATGCACATTAGAATGCAAAATAGAATGGGCACTTACCATCACACCTGAGAAACAGATCCCTTCAAAATACCACTCATAGTTGGGGAGCTGGTAACTGGCAGCATGCAGAGCTTTCCCGTTTGGAAAGTACAGAAGGATGTTCACAACAATACTCCAAAGCGCAAGAGGTATCAGCAAGCAACTCAAACAGCTTCCACATGTCTCCAAAGCCATCTCTCTAGAGCTCTGGAAGTTTTGTCCTTTTAAGCTAACAAAAGTTATCAGGACTTTCAATATAAGAAGTATTTTGACCTCCCCAGCTTGATTCAGTCATTTCATATTCACAGGAATCAATTACTGGGGTGTGATTCCAGGGACAGAAGTTCTTAACAGTTAGTAGAACAACAGATGAATATCACTGTGTAAACTCACTGTCCTGGGTTAAGCACGTCTTTAAGTAGCCATTTCCCTTCTAAAAGATCCTCCTTTGTGATCTTCCAAATGAAATATGTCTAGGAGTCAGACTCAGGAAGGAACTTCAAAGCTCTCATTTCCTAGTGACTGCTCAAAAATGTCCTCCTCCCCACGAGAGCAACTGCAACACAGTTGGTGACAGAAGCAAGGTTTTTCAACCTTACTGAAGCATGGGGAAGGGGGTTTTAAGATGATAAATATGCCTAGTCTCTGTACAGAAGCCATGCTTTATCTCATACTACAGAGATTTATTAACAGAACCCTGAGGGGGAACCATGTTGCTGACTTGCAAGAGCAGGCTGAGTCTGGGCCGTCTTGCAGAGAGTATAGAAGCCCAAATAACACTGGTTAGAAATTGCAAGGCAGACTTATTTTCACACTTTTAATCAATTATTCTTTCCCACAGCACTATGTGGCTCCACTGTTTTGCAAATTAAATCCTGCTATTTCTCCAATTGTTCCTTTCTGTGCTTACAGCTGAGCTTGCATAACTACAGACCTGACCTATGTGCACGTGACTTCTTGTGCAGGACAAAAGGTCTGGCTGTGTTTTTTAAATGCCTGCTGTTTGCACTGTGCAAAGCCAAAGTCAGACAGCTTTCCCATTGTTACATGTCATCATCCCCCAACTCCTGAGCATCTAAACACTATCCCAGTAACACAGAGCCAGGGCAGTTTGAACACTTGCAGCACAACACAACCCAAGGCTTCAGTCTATGCCCCTGTGAGTCATCAGAAAAATAACTCAAGAATGATCTTAGGCTTTACTCATTAGGAAAGTTGTAGTCAGAGAAAAAAAAAATGGGGCTCTATCAAAAGCAGGAAGGCTGATTTTAGAAGCAATGGCATCACAACATATTTTCCTTGTGTTTCCTCATGAGCTGTTTCAGGCTCTTCGCACATGAGGCTTCTCTCATCCTCTCATGAAAGTTATTTGGATTGCATGTTGTAACTAATTCCATACTATTGTTTCACATGAGATCACACAAGGAAATGGACGTGGTGGTACTCACACAATTACACCATTTTTCTACCTGTTCTCTGCTGTGACTCTCCTCTTTTTCCAGGAGGTTTCATTTTGAAGTCCTCATTCTTGATCTTCCCATATTTCCTTTTTTATTCTCTCATCACTATGGACACTTTTTCCCAGGTGTCCCTCTAATCAGAATTAGTAGCAAACCTGCCTTTCCAGACTCCTAGGCAGAGACAGAACTCATGTCATCAACACTGTGCCATAGACAGCAGAGAAAACAGCTGCATTAAAATCACGCACATCCAATCACCATGACTGACTTTTTAGTACAAAACTCATAGATCATATAATTGGCTGAAATACTTTTCTAAAAGCAAAGGCCAAAATTAGTAGCAAGCATCTTACTTTATAATCACATTTGCTGCTATTTCCATTATAACCTGTTCTGATTAGAAGCTAACTTGGGAAATGATGACTGAAGTAGCATTTGTTCTGCAGCACAGCAGTCTGCTTCATGACTTTGTTTTTAAACTGAGCTCTGCAAATACCAAATAACAGTGTGGTTATTTTTCTGGTACACAATGCCACTAGAACAGGAAACAACTTTTTTATACTAATAATTAAGCAAACCTGTAAGCCAGTTTCTCAAACATCTTGCCAAGTGTTGCAAGCACTGCTTTTCCATTGCTGTCATTATTCATGAGTTGATGCCAAGCCTGTTACCGAAAAGTCACATTTACTCTGTATGAGTGACTTCTCTGCCAGCTGAAATGAATACAGCCTAAACCAATCACTTCTCCACAATGTAACTGATAAACCTCTTAAAACACTATCTTATGCACCAGGCAACAAAGGAATCCAGCTGGCCATTTTTTACATGACAATATAAATAGTCAGTAGTAATGCTGTGCACTAGTGCTACGGGGATCTATTAGTGCTTCATGCATTTGTGCTGAAGTTTCAAGTCTAAACTCTAGCCTAATCATTCTGTGTATTGGAATTTCTAAAATTGTTTCAGTTCTTTAATTAGTTGTGTGTACCAGAAAAACAAATAACTATTATGCAAGAATAAAGGCAAGAATCTTTAAATTGCATGCTAATTATACATGATTCCATTGAGGACTCTCTTTTCCGCTTTCTCCCCTTCCATACCCCATTTAAACTTGCAGGTATTTTTTCAAACAGTGTGTCTTCACACACAAAGACACCATACCACACAGCTGGAAGGAATTTTGTGAGTACACACATATGCATGCACATATTCTCCTTCCTCCCTCCCATAGCAGGACAGGACAGGGGTAGACACAACAAAGAAATGGCATTAAATGGCATTAAAGTCCCTCACCTACTTCTACGTATTTAGGTATGAATAAATATTATTGCAAAATTCAGGTATCCTGAGATTCTAAACACAAACTTTTTATCTGAGAATTCTTTTGTATATATTTGTACAATTTTGTTTTCACAGTTAACGTCTTTCTTTCAGGTATGTATTTGTACAGGGCACACTTGACTATACAGACAGCCTGAGATACACCTCAAGTTTCTGGCTGCCTTTAAAGACCATCCTCCTAGTTACAAATAGCCTAAGGATGCACTGACACCCATGGGAACTTCTTTTTCTCCCATGAATAGAAACTAACTTGCTTGTTTTCAAAGACGATATGAACAGCTAAATTCCAAAACTGAGCCTTATTTCTTTGAAATAAAGAGCATGTCACATTTTGGTTTTCACTTGAAAAATGCCATTGCCAGCAGCAATGCTGCCATGCTGACTTTGCCAGCAATTCTATTGGCAGCACATTATTCAGATTTACTTGTGATGAAACATTCACTCTAAAGTGCTACAAGCTATACTTCAGACCTTACCATAATGCCTTCAGACTGATAACTGGTGAAATCAGGTATTTCCAACGAATCTGTCTTTGCTGACCTGAATTTGGACTGTATTCCTTGAACACTGTGAGGCCTGAGGGTCTGCTGAGTGAGGTAAAAAAGAGGAGTCAGGCCCACGTCTTGTTTTATCTCCAGCCTGTAATGGAGCGATCAGGTGATGGCCCTTGGGAGGGTAGGAGGGGCTCAGAGCTGGGCTCAGCTGTGCAGGGACCCCCTCAGCTCCCTGGGCTGGCTATCAGTTGGGAACTGCCAGCCCTGACCCAGGGCTAAGATGCCACGTGTGCAGCTGTATCTGTGCCAGAGCTGTTGTTGAACCCTTACTGATGAACAACCACCTGTTCCAGTTAAATGAGCCAAACCAAGCAAGGAAGCAGTTCCCACTCTGGCAGAGCCTGCTGGAGAGGAAAACCAGGTTATAACCTGACTGCATTAAATCCATGTTCTCATGCCACCACTGCCATTTACTCCAAGATCAGGCAAGCAGTGTTTCAGCATGGGCAGGGAAGGAATCACCGACACCTGCTGGGTATTTTTAATACAAATCTTTATTTGTGAAATACAGGGGAAGTTCAGAAAAGTCCTGGAAAACCCTCAATCATCCACATTTTACTGATGCTTTGGTTTTGGTCCAGCTGACATAAATCAAGTATTCATTTTTATCCAGGCCAGTCTAGATTTGGTTTGTGTTCATTCCAAGATCAGAATGAAAGAGCAACTTTATTGGGAAAGCAGAACAAAGTACAGAGCTGTTTTGTCAGTAGAAAGGGGTAAAAATAAATAAAGCCACTTTAGTGACGTGTTCAGGCAGTTGCCTGTACCAAGATGAAATGAACCAAAGAAATTCAGGATACATTTTGCCTGTAGGTTCAGGCAGGTTAGTGGAAAACCTGCATATGACTCCAACAACAAAGGCTGGCCCCGAGTCATTTAAATTCATGGCAACAAGACAGTTTGACAACAAGGTGTATTTCAGTATACATGGAATGTTTAAAAAAAATCCACAGTATATTCATTACAGCACACACATGCACCGATGTCAATGCATTATCAGGTTTCTAGCAAACATATGTCTGCAGGGAGGAACAAAAAGAAAGAAACATATTAATAGAAAGAATGCTAATATTGTATCCAAATAAAAATGCAAAAATTAACCTGACCACATTTAGAAATCCATAGCATGGCTCTTCTATACTGCAGCTAGAGTAAGGAAGACAGGAGAAACAAAACAGTAATAGCTTTGAAAGAGCCCCAGCACTCAACTATGTCAATAAAAAAGGTGAAACACATGCTTGCATATAGTGTGTGATAAAATATCTGGTTCATATTTTAAGCCATGGTGATTCCAACACAAGCACTCTGATACTGATTTTGGAATATGTCCAAACTATTTATCAAGACTTTAAAGATATTTGGAGAAAATTCCCTTTCCTCACTCAAAAAAAAAATCCACCTTCAAAAACCCTCCAGATCTGTCTGCAGATTTTGTTAGCCATGTGCAATTTAATTCCTTCTCTTATCTTACTTTTACTAAGCAAGGCCGGGATGCTGCACTTTTCATTATATGCAGCATATTGTCAGTAGTTTATGAGCTACTGTGGACAAAATACAAGGCCAACATGATATAGTTAGAATAAGCATCACACTATGCAACAGTGATTTAGGCAAAGACCACAATCACCAGGAGATCTGTATCTCAGTTATATCCCCTATACAGTGCTGATGATCACAGAGTCATTGGACAGAGAAAAGCTCACTAGCTCCTAGCTCTCATGCAGATTAACATGACTGTGACAGCTGAGGAATCAGCTGAAAGCATGTGATCAAACACACATTTCATGAAAATTCTAATCACAATAGGGCTACAGAAACAGCTGTACAGAGACTTGTTGCTTAAGACTACCTGAAAAGTAACTGCTGAGTAAGACTTCACAATAGCAGAAGTAAAAAGTTTCATGTTCATCTGAGAAGTGTGAGTATATCTACAAATGACTTACCTCCTCATGACTGCGGCACAACCCACACAGTCCTCCAAGAATGCCATTGATTAGCTGTATGAAGCACAGAATGAATTCTATTCCTCCCAAAACAAGAAGTATGGAAAAGAGGGTGACGTTCCACTGGACGATATTTTGAGGTTCCTGACATTCAGACCACTTGTTATACTCAAACAAGTACCTGTACACAGCAATTAAAAGCATATTAACATTGTACAAGAGTGGGATATGTACCATATACTAGAACCAAGTTATGTCTAGTCTGTAACTTCCTTGAGGAGGATATTCACTCCACAGAGTCCTAATAGGCTAGGTTCCCTTAGGAAGAGATTCCTAAGGGAATAGAAAAAGCAATGGTTTACTCTGTGCAAGGTTTGTTTGGTTTAGGAACATGTTGAAATATCAACCACACATTTTTGCTAAGTCTTAATTTCTTTTTAAAAAATAATCTAAGCTATAAAGGCAGAATTTCCTATTGCTGATTAAAGTGAGGCACAAACTCAAAAAAGCTGAAAGAGCAAAGGTTTTTCTCAAAACAATTACAGAGCTTTGCAGGAGTGGGCCTTTTTTCTAAAGATAGCAGTCACAGATCTGAGGCAAATGTGTCACTTTATCTCCTGTGCTGCTGTCTTTGGATGAGCTTACTTGGATGAGCTAAACACAGAAGAAATTTGGTGGGGTACTGCAATATTTCAGCTGTTACTGCTCACTGACATCTTGAGAACATCAGCACTTGCCTTCAGCAAGGACTTAACCTAGTTCTTCTACACTCAGTCATGGTCAGGAGGATGGAGAAGGAGGAATGACTCCTCTTGGGAGAGGTACAGGTGAAATGTAAAATTCAAACACTACTGTAAAGATCTTTATGTAGTTTTTTAGTACTTCAACTGCCTCTAGTCTGGCACCAGCCATAAGCTGTTGCTAGATAAAGCCTTGAGGTTGCCAACCATACAGACACTTTAAAAGCAAGCCATAATATAAACGGTATCAGGATTTATGTGCATTACTGGGGAATAGCACACTGAGACTTTTTTTCCAGGAGAACCCTAATTAGGGATAATTAAGATCTTGCCCTCTCTGCCCTGCAGTGTACAAAGATTCTTATAAATCTTCTCAAGTTTCATTTATGAGGTTCTAGGCCATTGTCACTAATGTGGGTATTGTGCCGCTTTATGCGGGTGCAAAGCAGCTTCAGAAGCAAGCCTGACAAAACAGACTCTTAAACAAATGGTAAGACAAATTTCTTAACAACCACTATTACTAGCTTGTAAATCCTTCGAAGTCCTAAAACTTTATACTTTATTAGAGAAGCTCATGGACACGAACAGTATATGATGTATAGATTGAATTACCTATATATATTTCTATTGCTTGGGTTTTATACTGTAGCAGTGAGGGTAACTGATGCCATTTGTTATGTTCTTAGTAAGTGGGAAGGAGAAAATTATGAATAGATCTTGGTATATGGTTACTGGACTTTGCTGAAAGGCACTAGAATAAAGCCCATATGTACATGGGGAAGATATAACATCCTCATGAACAGACAACTTACCCTCCAGAGGAGTCAGTGAAGGGATAGATCCAGTTTCTCTCTAGGTGGTTAAAACAATATGGTCCTTGAGACAAGCCCAGTGCTGAAATGATTATACAGTATCCAGAGCCAAGGATCCCAACAAAGGCTGCCAGAACTGAGGACAGCATCTGCACAGCAGACATAAACATGAACTTTCACCACAGTCATCACCTTATCTTTGGGATTACCTGGGACGGGGATATACAGGCTCACTTACCGCACAGCTCTTTCCATAGCCCTCATGGCCAAAGCTCCCGCAGCAATCGTCATTGTGAAGCCCAATGAACACTGCAGCTGGAATGAGTACCTGGGTTTGGAGCAAACAAACCACGCTGTTCCTTTTGGTTGCACAGAGAGAGTAGATAAAACACAGTCTTCGAATTGCATTCATTTATGTTGCTTCTTGGCCATCAGCCTGTACAGGGGATTCAGCTTTACTCCTATTTAACACAGTAGGTGTCTCACTACTGACATCACCAACCCCAGGACAGGTATATTTCTATTGCCACTTTGTGTATACACAGCAGTTAAACACAGAAAGAGACTGCTGAGGTATTGTTACATTTAAAGTATTTCAGCTTTAAAAGTTTTTGTTCACATCAAAGGCTGTATCTTGCAAATAAAAGGCTTTGCAAAAAAAAAAAAAAAAGGCATTAACTTTATTCCAATGAGGACTATAAAATAAAGTTTTTAGGAAAACATCTACTGCCAATATACTTGTTACTTAAGAGTAATCATCATTGCCTGTGTGACAAACCAATAGGATTAGAGTAGAAAGTCTAGTAAAATTTTGTTCTATTCAGACAAACATACTATTACAGACATCTACTTTTTTCCAAGATTTCACAATCAGTTTCCAGTGACAGAAACGCAAAGTGACTAAGCAGAAGCTATCCATGAGAAACATAAACCATCCATACTCCAGAGCTTTTAGCATAAAATCAAGAATGAACAGAGCTGATTAAAAAGAGGATCCTCCCAACAGCAATAATAACAATTAACAGTGTCCACTATAAGGACTCTACACGCAAGAGTACCCTGGAAAACCATCAAGAAAGAGCAGAGTTATTTGCAAACTCCACAGACTTAACAAAGAATCTAGAATAAGAACTATCCTGTTGAAGACACATACTTGTCAGCCCTTACTCAAGCCCATTGCTGAGCCACAATGTTTCAGTTCCAGAAGGGGTTGCACAGGTGCGCTGCAGGAGTAGTTCCATTGATTTCATTTATATTGTTCTGTGTGTCAAGCCCAGACTTTACAAATCCCACTCTAGGTCCCCATGGGGCTAGAACGCAGCTGTAACCACCTCTCACTACATAAAGCACCTTATCATGCAATTGTTTTCAACCTGTGATTTGCAGACACCTTGAGAGCATAGAATCATAGAGTGTTAAGAATTAGAAGAGACCTATAACCTATTTCTAAGAGGACTTCTAAATGCAGATGAAAAAAGGAAGCCTGGAGTTAGGGGTCTTAAATATTCTACAGTGCAGGCCATAAAACTAAAAAGGTAGAAAATAAGAACTTCAGATTAGCGATATCCTATAATGAACACACTCAATCCTTGCATCGTATTATTTGAATGCAAAGCTTTGACAACTACCACTCAATTTCTCTGAATAAATAGCTAAGGCAGAGAAATAACTGTCAACATGTCAGATGATAGAATTAAGGAACTATATTTTTGTATCTAAATGCTCATTAGTTAGGAACATTTCAAAGGAGAATGGTTCAATTATATAGCAAAAATTTAAGATTTAACCCTTTATGCGAACTGTGACCCACTGAGAGGCTTGGTTTCACTTTTGCATTTGGATTCTGTGCCCTAGACCCTACAATTTTTTTAAAGTGACATAATGTTACTAATCAATAGTAACTAATAATAGTTATACAACTCCAGAGATGCCTGTTGACAAGATATTTGATGAATAAATTCTGGTAAGCAGTAGAGAAAGAGCAGTACCAAGTACCCCCAAAATAAACCTGAAAGAAGACATGAGGTTATTACTTACCAGAAGGCCTCCACCAAGAATGCCATGAAGGCACTCTACGTATTTGCTGAGGTGATGCTCTGAAGCAAATCTTGTTTCGCCATTGGGAAAATAAAGTAAAGTGTTGGCCACAATGCAGAGGAGGGCAAGGATGAGCAACTTATAACCAACACATCTAGCACACCTTCCAAAACACATATTCTCAGCTTTAAAAATCCTCCTTCAACCTCACACCTGTCCACACCTAAAAGAAGATCAGTGTTTATTCTCACCTTCTTAAATACCAGGGGTTACCTAGCTACCTGGATGACGTTTACAACCCTTCCTAATGACCATTCCCAACTGCAAAGAGAGAGAGCAGGGATGGCAGAACGCCACCGCCCTTTTTAAATGCAGTAATTGTAGATGAACCAAATGCAATGAAGGAAATATTGAATACTAGGTGAGTTCACTCTAATATATGATGTTTGGAATCATCACTGGTGAACATGATTAGATGTGAACAACAGGCTTAAACCACAACAGAAGTTCTGTTAGGAACTGAAGGCAAAATGTTTTGTTTTCTTTGTTAGAAGCAGCTTTGAATTTTAGGTTTATAGACTGATTCAGAACAACCAGAAGCCAGAAGACTTGGCTGAGTTCAACAGCACTGAGTCAGAGTTTTGGGTATAAACAGAATAAGGTCTACAGCAATGAGAAGTATGTAGGGCAACCTCTCACTTTGCTATCCTGTTGATGGAACAACAGAAAACCTCACTTGGAGGTTGGAAAACAAATAAAATGAACAGGTAGGCTTCTTAGGAGTGTCCTTGTTCTTGCCATCATAATAGGAGCTGAATTTAGATTAACAGTCAATTAGTAATGGTTTGGTAACAGCTAAATCAAGCAAACACTGGTGAAAAATACTGCTTCAAAAAAGCAGGATTATAAAAGAGAGTCCTTGCACTGAAATATCACGTATAGAAACACACACAAAAACAAAAATGCCAAGAAAAAAAGAGATTGTATCCAAGGTTGCCAAATGGTGCTCCATGTACCAGTACCATTAATTTCCGTAGTAAATGGAGATACAAAGTGAGCTACAAAAATTAAGATCTAGCCTTTTTTCTTTTCCATGATGCAAATTTTGCTAAAATAGCCCAAAGCTTTTTTCTTCACACACAGCTCAACACGAGGTGTGAGCTGCCATGCCCACTGCCATCACATGACAGGCGGTAACCAAAATGCACAGGCCCAAACTAGACCCAGGTGCTGCTGCTGCTGCCATCATCACAGTACAATGTAGTTGTCATTGCAAAACCAGAGCTAGACAAATGGCGTTTGGGAACGTACAGGATATTAGAAGACTATAATGAGACTTCTAAAAATTACTCATTCGGGTTTCTTTTTTTGAAGGTGGGGTGGGGTGTGTTTAATAGCTAAATAACACAGTAGACACAAGCCCAAGTAAAATCCATGCTATTCTTGCAAGAGATGTGAGCAACACTTACGCTGAGAAAGAGTGTGCAAAAATAAAAGGTGGGGGGTGAAGCAGAGGAAGAGAGCAGTCTGGTGCAGCTGTGGCTTTGTGATGTAACTTCTCCGGGTATTGTAGCTGCTGACCTTGGAGACTTCCTTCATTATGAGAAATATCCTCCAATTGTACAAACATAGGCTGGCTATTATTGCTATTGTTTCACCTCTAACAACTAAAACAGCCCTAAACATTATCCTGCAAGTTTCCTATGCAGAAGAAGACAGACGCTCAACTGAAAACTTCCTTTATTTTGTTAGGCTAAAAAACTCCAAACCACTTCTTCCCCAAAACCCACAAGCCAATACCGTTCTCCCATCTCAACAACCACACCAACATATTGCCTGTGGGACATGGATTTAAAACCCTCATCCTAACCATATATTTGAACACTGTTCTATTTACAACTTAAATAATGGTTTTCTAAATACTTCATTGAAAAAAAATTTACATAATCAAGAACTTCCTATATTTAAAATCAATTCTGTATGTAAAATAAAGCATGTGGGGCATTCCATGGGCATTGCAGGCTGCTGTTAGAACCAATACCCTTTCAACAATACACTAGCAGTTCGTATCACTCTCCTCCTATATAGAATCATATTACGAAAGCTCAGATGAAAGAAACATATGACAAATATCTTCCAATGACCTTGAAAACAGTGTAAAGAGAGAAAGAAAACAAACATTGTATTTGAAGCAAATACAATTTTTTACATTAAAAACCCTGGTCAGGTGTGAATCAAGGGGGCTTCACTAATGCCACTGCCATTGGGACACCTTACAGCTACAGCTTCTACCAGAAAGTCTCAATATAACTTTTCTTTGCAGAACTTCTGGTCCCATCCACCATCAGAAAAAGGTTAATGGAGGAAAGTGCCTGTCCTGGAAGCACTGGCAGGATGTGCAAGTGAGACACAGCACAGGAAATAATAGCATGGGCTGCTCTGATTCATTTGGAAAGCCTGGGCAACACAACACACGTATTTACTCAGATTATGAATTCCCACTTGTATTCTCTTGTAAGCTGTTCTCATTTGGTCTTTTACTGTTTAACAGGTTGCTGCTCATGGAGGCCAGTGCTAGCTCAGACAATTGCTGGGAACGTACTGGGAATGTGCAGTCACCTGTTGGCCTAACTAAGGGCAGGCTCTAGGCCAGCTGTGCAGACAGAGCTCCTGGTGACCTTAGAACAGCTCCAACTCCCTTTGACCCATTCATGCTGCCATCCATTTCTCAATGTCCAAATGATGCATTGCTCATGTTTTCTAGCCATCACCTACAAAAACACTGTGCTGCAGCTGTAACAGTCTTCTCCACCTCTTAAGTGCACACTGGTTGACAAACTCGACCTGGAGAGTCACAAGAGGAAACCACTCATCATGAAGTCCTCAGTGCCTATGGTCTCCTGGCCACCGACAGAAGAAAGTCTCCAGAATTAATTAGATCACAGATCCTCAGATGAACTAATGAGCTACTCATGAGCACAAGCAACTACCTGTTGTCATGACAGCAATTGTTTTTAACACAGCTGTAACACACATGCACGTGTTTGCTTGCTATCTCTGCCACCACTTTGAGACAGAAAACTGATCTGAACCATAGAAGTCAGCTTGGAGCACTCACACTTCTATGTAACAACACACATTGACACATACAGAGAACATTTAATTTATTAATAATAATGCTGACCTAAGAAGGAGTCAGCAACAATGCAACAAAAGTAGTTTTGCCATTTAACCAATCAGTCTGGAGACTCAAAAGCTTACAATCAGGGCAGAGCTACCACTAAATGAGTGTATAGAAATTCCTCTCTTTAAAGAACCCATAAACCTTATTTAAGAACAACTATTACTGACCCTAGACTTGCAATGCCACAATGAAATAAACCACTTCAAACGCTGTTTTCTGGTGACATACAAAAACCGTGCTGTGGCCTGCATTCATTAATTCTTCCAACAATGCTGTTATGATAAAAGTAGGACACAGAACAGACAAATCCTTTTTCTATTTCTGCAACAACCTGTGCGTGAAACCTTGGTCTTGCAAAATGGCCAAAAAAAGTTTGTTTCCCTTGGACTGTACTATTTACACACAGGTTTGCATTTTAGATTTCTAGTCTATCCCTAAAAGTGTGACACTCTTATAAAAGTTAAACAAGCATGAGGCATTACCACCACTGTACTATAAGCATCCTCTCTTCTACACTAGGTGTTTGTAATGGCTGTATGGATCAGAAAACTGGCAGTAGCTTAGCATACAGAGTCTGCATAGCAGAGCACAAGGAACAGATGGTCTTCCAGCTTGCAGCGTGTCACTGATGTCTCCCCTCCCCTGCAGCAACTACAAAAACAAGATATTGAAAACATGGAACAAAAATTACCAGCGTTACCTCTTTGGTTCTGGTGGCGCAAAAGTCAGTCGTTAATTACCTTTGTGTTTCTCATAAAGTGATCCTGTTGGTAGTGAACCTTTAATACAGAAAAAACCCAACCAAACAAACACAAAAAACCAAACAAACGAAATAAAACACCACCCCTACCTCTATCATACCATGTATTTTAGATCTGTAAACTCAAGAAAAGGAAAGAAAAAAAAAATGAAAAGGAACAAATTCATTGCCTGTTTTGTTTCCTTACCTATGCTTCATACATTGCTCATGCAGTTTTGCCTCTGGAATTAGCCATTAGTAAGTTCATGTCAATTAAATGTTTTAAATTATTCTTGCTGAACAATCCCACAACTGCTGCTTGGCGGGGAACGGTCTGTGTATTGATTCCATAGCAGCAGGACAGGAACTGAATGTTTAAATGCAATGTGTCTCTCACATTTGCATAACTGATATTGCAGCATGTTGTCTTTATTTGTGTATCTTTCAGCATCAGTAGCAGTTGAATCAGACAAGCAAACAGACATGACCACAAGACTCTTAAAAGATGATTTCCTAAACTGCAATCCCACCCTTCCATCAATCTTTGCTATCATTATTTAAATTGGGATTCTGAAATTCATTTAACAATATACAGTCAATGCACCGAATCTTTGCTACAAGATTGTCCTTAAAATGGCTGGCAGTCATAAAACCAACTATTTCATGGTCATGGTCCTCCAAGGGGTACATCAAGACTTCAAAAATGCTATACAAAGATAGCATACACTTTTAGCAGGACAGAATTTTTAGGAAAACCCCCAAAACACTATTAGAAAATATTTTAAAAAGCAATTAAAAAGAACCAATTAAAAACCATGATTAAAAAAGAAAATAACATTTAATGCTGATTATGATTTAATTAATTCTTAGTCCTTTTTCAAGGTAACATACTGGAACAACACAACTGAGACCATATTCTTGGTAAATCTATAAAATATGTGTCTGCCATGTGATAGTAGATACAGCACGTTACTGCAGCTGCTCTTTTCACATGGTCTTTCAAACTCACGGATATGGTGCCATTCTAATTAACTGCAATTGGCTTGAAGGATGGGGAAAAACTAATTTCCTGAATTAGGAATTTTCTATTCCTTTGCACTATAAGCACTAAAAGTAGCTTTGTCATTTGTGTACCGAAACATGGAATTTAGTGCTGCCGAAATACTGACGTGTTCATTCCAGAGCAGCGTTCTCTCGCACCGCCGTCTCCCCTGGGTCAGATCCTGCCCGTCGGACTTTCTGCCGGTGCCCCAAGAATTCCACCACCTCCCTCTAGTGGTACTCAGGCTGCGACCAAACAGGTTCTGCGGGGCCGCTCAGGGGCCGCTGCCTCCAGTTACCTCCGGCTCTCAAGTCTTCCACAACAGCGCCTGAAACACCATCTTCAGGTGAGACGCATCTGCCCTTGGTGGAAGAAAACAACGCTCAGTAACAGCTCCTGGTGGCACAGGAGCCAGGCACAAAGCACTCTCACAGGAGGAGGAACTGAACTAAGGCATCATGCCCACCAAGTCAAACCTTGAGGGTTTGACAAGACAGGATTTGGTTCAGGTGCTACTTCCAAAACAGAGTTTTTCCAAGAACAGACTTATAAATGGTAAGTTAAAAAAGAAAATAAACCAACTTTCTTCTTTTACAGATCTTCACAGCAGAAAAGTAGTCCTGCTCTGTGCTCTCCGTAAGCACAAACGAAACAAAACAAACTGGAAGTTTTCACTAATGGTGAGGAGAAAAAAACCCTCAGAAAATCAAAACACCACAGCCCTTCCTTAGTGTCTGTACTGAATCGGGTGGAATTTTCCTCCAAAAAGGCAGGCACTGTCTTTGAGGAAACTGCAACCATGCCAACAATAGTACTTGCCTGTCAGGCAAAACATCCTGGGATTTTTTTTGTTACACTCCATTGACTCCCAGGATTTTGATCAATTACATGCTGCTCTAAGATGAAGACATGGGGCTTACTAAAGGAACACTACTTAGAGGTTATGAAAGGCTCAAGGAAAATTAAGATGTGTCCTGTGGAACCATTACAATTACAAAACCATTACAGCATTCTTCGTATGCAGACTTTGCAAGTGGGTTGCTGATTAATCCAGCCTATGATTAATGTGCAATGAACATAAAAAGATTATCACAACAGAAATTAGTTTCCATTCAATTTTCATTACAATTTATTATTATTATTTTCATTATGAAACTCTCACTATTAATCCTTCAACTGTCTCCTCACCCCATCAAGGGCGGAGTGAGCAAGTGTTTCTGTGAGGCTGAGCTGCTGGCTGGGTTAAACCATGACAAGTGTCTAAACAGTACGTTGCTAAGTAACATTAACTACAAGGTTCTATTAAAGTTTATCATTAGTAACTTGGTCTTGATAACGCTAGGATTATGAATGAATGAATGAATGAATGTTGCCAAGACAGAATCTGGATTTTGTTTTTAATTATTTACGATTTTAAAACTGTAATCTGAAAAACATAGGACATTTCTACTTTTCTGTCAAAATAAAATGAAGACCTAAAACTTACAAGCTCATCTTGCAAAGAACTCAGAGATCATCTGTAATGTTGTAAGTTATATTTACAAAGAGCAAAAAAGAAAAGTAATCACCATTCGTTAGAGGGTGCACAGTTGTCAGGGCTATGTAAGCTAATGGAATCACTTTATCTTAACGATAAGGAGAACTATGGACAAAAGGCTGACCTGCTGAGGCTAGCAAAGGTGTGTAACACCCTCACCTCCTGGACTCAGCTAACACACCTCTGTCAGTCTGTCCTCTCCTGGAATCTCACATCTGCTTTGCAGAATGAGAAAACAGGAAGAAGAGGCTGGAACTCCACTCTTGTTCTCCTTTTGCAGCAAGAAGGATTTGTGTGAAACAAAACCAAGTTTCTTTAGTCACGCAGAGCTTAACATTAACAGAAAATACATATTTTTAAAAAACTGAAAATTAACTATCCTGTCACGTAAGAGTACCCAGTTTGGACTCTCTGATCATCTTCTCAAATAGTCTGCACACACACTAGAACATCTTTTATTGCTAAGTATTTTCTCACCTGTGGTCTAAGTCCTTACCTATCTGGAACCAGTCCTGTTCCAAAGCCCACGCAGTTGTATTTGAGTAGAGAGCAGGCCTCAAGGCATTAGCTCGAGGATCTACCACAGTAAAGTAATTCATCTCAGTTCTCATAGCAATACATTTTCAGACCTAGATTCCCTACTGCTTGAAATGCAGAAAATAAAACTTAGCACCCATAAAAGTTCTGTCTCAATTAAAAATTAATTACTATATACCTACAAGACAAAACTTACCCCTGTATTGTGGACTGTCCTGCTGGACCCAGAGGATCTCTTCATATAGGCAAATGACAAAAACAGGATCCTAATCCATACTCCCTTTATTAAAGCAAAGGACTGTATTAGGCTGGATGCCTCACACTAGTAAAAAACTGGAGAAAATTTAAGGAGAGCAATTCCAAATTGGTAGTATAAGCCATAAGGATGTGGCCTAAATTTGTACCAAGGAAGGTTTAGATGAGATATTAGGAAAAATCTCTTAATCAAAAGGTTTGTCCAGACCCATGGTGGAGTCCCAATTCCCAGAGGGATTTAAAAATAGATGTGTAGATGTGGCGCTTGGGTACATGGTTTATAGTGGCCTTGGCAGTGCTGGGGGAATGACTGGGTTCAATGGTCCCAGAGGGCTTTTCTAAACTGATTCCGTAATCCTATGATCATCTGAAACAACTGAGACAAACCAAGGTTCAGATGGACACTTAGAAATGATAGGTGTTATCATATGAAAGACGAAGTACTACGTGGAGCCAAAGTCCCCTAATAGCTGTATAATGCCTGTACCCATAAGACATTTCAACTTTAAGAATTGATTATGTTCAAACACGATCCTGCCAATAAAATAAAGTAAACACATCTATCTAAAGTACACAAACCCAGACTAACACAGGCTGGTACTTACACACATGGGAATTTCTACCTCTGCATAAGTAATCACTGTGCTCCTGGATTTTCTTATGTTCCATTAATAAAGCTGTTATTATACAAAACATTAAGATGATTTTTAGCTACAAGATCTTTCTAAGCATGGACCTTATTGAATTTAACCTGACTGCAAACCCCATCAGTCTCCATTATTTCTTTTCTGCCCTTCAAACACACTAATGAAACAAAACCATTAAATAGAAAGATCACTGCTGGCAGCCAGCTCATTGGGAAGCAGAACCACGTGGGGGGTATTTGGAGAGCTTCACTGTAGGGTCTTTCTTCCATGCTCTGCCTCACACACACTGGTGCAGTTCCCGCCATGTTGAGCTCTCAGCTGGGGACAGAAATTCCAGGTCTGAACATCTGCCACAGAAAGCAGAGGAGCTCTTGGGAGGGCTGCAGTCCTCTTGGTTTGAAAACAGGCTCCCTCTTCTCCCCTCCTCCTTTGACAGGATCAAGGCATGACCCACTCCTCCTCGCCAACAACATATTCAAGCAGCCAGCTAAATCCCTCCCAATGGAAGGAATTCCCTCTCCCTGCCGCTATCCCCACATCCGCTGAAATTAGTATCAGTTCTGAGGTGCCTTTGCAGGTCTCACTATAAACCATCTCAAGACAGATCAAGCACTTCCCATTCCTTTTCCAGCATACATCATCCTGACATCAAACTAATCCAAATTATCTTGCTAAGTATACAAAAATCTTGTGAGGTTTTATGTCTGCTTTCAAAGATGCTATGTATCTGGATGTTTTGGTTTTAGTACTGCTCAGCACATGAATGTTCCTGCTTTGAAAATAGTCAAAGCACTTGCCCAACAGGTAGCCTATTATGTTTAAGAGTCTATCCTCTGTTGTTCAACTTGGACACAACTCCCGTGGATGTAATTAAAAAGTTTCCTCGAGTAAAGGCAACAAGCATGGGCATGGATGTAGCCAGGTATTTCAAAATAGTCTCTGTGAGCCATGCCGTGGACTTCTGCTTCATTCTAAAAATACCTCTTAATAGGCAATGGGTGTGCCACTACATGAATGACTAAGAACTTTTTCCTGTGAGCCCTAGATCAGATGGAATGCTTGCCCTTGGTGTCACAGGATACGGCGTCTAAGAGGCGGGTGCACAGGGTAAGCTGACCTGCCCACTGAGAAAATGCAAATCATAACTCCTAATAAAAGCCTCCATTTTCCTACACATTTTACAACCCAACTATCATTATATAGCCTCACTATAAAACAGAACTGCACAAGTTTTCAGAAGTATGACGAATACTAGGAGGTATAAGTAGGAAAAATTCAAATATCTAATAAAAAATTAAAAATGCAACTCTGCTTTTCTAAGCATAGTACTTGCAAGGCATACCTAGACATTCAATTATATTTACACCTTTTGAGTAGAAGCATTCCAACTGAAAAATAACTTGGGAGCAGTCTCTCTGTGTATCATATGCCCTAGAATATTACATAGAACTAAACATATTAGTCTTTCTTTTTGTGGGGTTTTTTGTATTATCCTTACTACATTGTAGCACCTGCTACATGCCGCAGAAATGCCTGTTACCAGGGATAACGACTGGAACAGTCAAGAAAACAGAGATCACTTTTAAAAAAGCCTTTGTCTTAAAACTCCCATACTCGTTACTTTTGAAAGACTAACAAAAGTTCCCAAAACACCTGTCTCCACAGCATTACAGATATGACCTAAATGCTCCACCACTACGGAACTATCATTTCTATGGTCTACCAGCACTATTAAGAAGATATATTGTTTTCAAGTGGAACAGGGGGAAAATAATCACTGAGTACAGACCATCAAGACTGTAAGCAAATTTCTCATCATTGGAATCTAAAAAGCACAGTGCATTCCTAGTGACCGCTTCCAGTATAACATCGCTGAGCAAGCATGGGAATTCCTTGGTGATTTCCACAGGCTCCACAAGGGAGAAATCTGAGCAGACACAGCCACCATCTGTCAAGTAAGCTTCAGAAAGAAAGTCACCACCTGAGCCTGTCCCAAAGAGCATCAGGCAAAGCAGGCAGTGTTTTCAGAGAGGAAACAGAATGCTCCTGTGTGAGCAGCACAGCACAGGGCCTGCACAGACACAGTGAAGGAACACAGAGCCAGGCTAAGCACCAAGAAGTTACTAACACCACTAATTGCAGAGGAAGATCTCGGTGTGAGGGCTACACGTGTTTCCTGGAAAAACATACAACTTGTATGTTCATGTTGAATTGTGGTTCATGCTGAAAGTTGGTTGCAGTTCACACACCAAACCCCAAGCAGATTTCAACCAGTGTATTGTGATTTTCAGCATCTTGAAATTTAGGTCACTTACTCTGTTGCCTAAATAGAAATCAGAAACAGAAAACCCGTGATCATCAGCGACTTTCATTTAAAGACTAACAAAAAACTAGGAAAAGCATGCTATTAAAAGCTAGGAGTTTTGACAAAATCAAAGTACGTATCTGCTGTGTCAGGGAGCAACTGGTTCTACCTGTGAGCATAAAAGTGGCTCTGAAACAGCTGATCACCCAGAGCTTCTCCTGCTCTTGAATGCTAGAGAAATGGCAATTTTATCCCATGCAAAAGAACATATAAAAGGACTTAACACATTTCAAACCTGTTGTCAAATTCACAGGATGAGCTCTACACTGTAATTAAAGGGAGTAATAACTCAGTAAAAACAGCAGAATATGAAGATGATGCTGGGAATAAAGACCTCGTTGTATTAAGATGACAATTCATGTAGCAAGTCAGGTAGTTTTGAGCTAGTATTGATACGTATATTGTAAGAGTATACAATACCTTTGTTCAAAAAGGCAAGGGTGTGACAGCAGCTGAAGCCCTTGCACAAGATCATACAGTAAAAACCACCAGAGGAGCCAAGGAGAATCTCGACAGGCCACTTACGTGCAACCTGGAGCGGTACTATGACACAAACTGGTGATGATCCAAAAGAACCTACACTGCTACAACCAGGCTGTAAGGTATATTAAGGTTTTGAAACACTATTAAAAAAAAAAAAATTTTAGTCCCCACTCCAGAAGGGTAGTGTTATTTCCACTTCCTCTAAATGGTGTAAGAATTAGGTACCAACAAGTTGACAAACATACAGCAATACCACACACATTGAACTTGTGAAGAAACACTATTAAAACAGACCCTTAGAGACACATCTGTAAGTCCATTCCTGATTCCTAAAATCACCCCAGACCACTAGAAGTCCAAGAGGGAAAACTGAAACATACACCTCAAAAAGAGTTTAATCAAACAATTTGCACTTAATTTAACCAGGGACTTCTCTTGTCAGTAACAGCTGGATGCCACCCAGACCACCAGTGCAGCCCTGGACAGTAAACTCCCTGTATTCTTCTGAGATCCTGTTCACGCTGTTTTTAAAGGAGCTCTTCATAGTCTCAAGGTGCAATTAAACACTTGACTGAAATGGATCTAACTGAAAACTGTTGCTGGAGATTCAGTCCCCTTCTCTACTTGCAGCTGTTTACTCCTGTTTCTTCCCTAATCTGGGTCCTAGAATTCCTGAGGTCCTACTTGGACTGGATCAGAGAACTAAGGAGGATGAAAACTAGCCCAGTGGTGGAAATAACAAATCAGTGAACAAACCACTCGTGTTCAGCCAGATCGGTCCATCTGCAAAGGGCAGTGGCACAGCTGCCAAGGAGCCAGCGCCGTGCCTGCTCCTGTTGGAGCTGGTGGAAGCTCAAGTGGACACTGGCTGTGCTCCCAGCCACAAGGAGGCCCAGCTCTGCTGCCCAGGCCATGGACCGGAGCCCTGCAGTCTGGGGCAGCCAAGGCACTCGTCACTACCAAAAACGCGCTTTCTGTCCTCTCCGTGAACACCAAAAACACAACAAAGGGAGCAGGGGAACAAATTGGAGAGGCTTAACTAATTGCCAGAGAGGATGAGTCTGTATATTGTCGTGGTATTTTTTCAGATCCCTGTTCCTGCAGCACAGGCACCTGCTGTAGCGTTCCTCATATCAGCGTGTCTTGCTTGCGGAAAAGTGATGGTGCCATGCACAGGGACATGGGGGATGACCAGGAGACAGCTGCTGAGGCAGAGCCATGGCCGGGGGAAGTGGCAGCAGAAGGCAGCACATCTCAGGGGTGCAGTTGATCGCTGGCATTGGTGACAGAAGGAGATCGTAGAAAAGACAGCTTAAGGGACAGACAGGAAAAATAGGAAACATGAACTCGAAGGTCTGCCACAGTCCCTTGTCCTCAGGCCAGCTTGAGAAGGCTCAGCATTATTTTTCACAATGAGATACAGATAACTAACTAGAATGATTTCTATTTTTTAAAAAAAGTCTAATTTATTTTTAACTTTTTGCTAATCCAAGAATTAGGCTCTTGGAATCTGAGTGTTTGCACTGTTAAGATCCATTACAGCCCCTACACAAAGACAAACACAGCAGAAGCACTGCACCTTTGAGGTCATACAGCACACTTCATCCCAGATCCCTGGTATTAATGCAGGAGATGCATTATCTCTCAAAACAATATGGGAGTGTTCTGAAAGGAACAGGGTACAGCCTGGTACCGTATCATTAAATATTAACACAAGTGATAACTAATCTACTCAAGGTGAGTCAACTGACCACAATTTTAACCATTTACCAAAAAAAAAAAGTTGAATAAATCAAGACTAACCACATAAATTGTTGTAAAACATGCTATATTACAGGTTTGTGAGAAAACATGTATGTGAAAAAGATCCAAATTTTATTTTGCTGTTTGAAAAAAAAATGAAAAGATTCTGTAACCAACCCTGAGCCTGCAGTTCTTACAGTTTCATAAAACACCGTGTTTTGCATTCAAATTGGATTACTTCCATGCCTTCAGAAAACAAAATAAACCACTAACCCATACATAATATATCTCAAAAATAAACTGCATTCCAGTAAATGTCTCTCTGGGTTTTCCAACTGCATGGTAGCCAACACCAAATCTGAGAGAGAAAGAGAAGCAAGAGGGTTTTTTACAGAATAGATTAATAGTTACCTGGCTCTATTACATTCCTAAAGACAATAAAAATGGAAGGAAGGAAGGAAGGAAGGAAGGAAGGAAGGAAGGAAGGAAGGAAGGAAGGAAGGAAGGAAGGAAGGAAGGAAGAAAGGAAGGAAGGAGAAGAAAAGCATTGCATTATGTTTCCTGCAGCTGAGATCCTGTATGTGCTTTTAGCCTGGATGAACCTGCATTATCAACAGGCTCACTCTCCATTGCCCATTTATTTTTGCTGACATTTGGTTCTCAGCAACCTGTAGCATTACATTCCCTACATAACAATCTGTTCATGATATGGAAATTTATTGCAGTTGCCCACTTATGACTGCACAGAAAGGCCTATCTTCCACTCATTTCAGCCTTGCTGACACAAAGATATCCGTGAAGCAGAAAGAGTTGCCATGGAGATAAAACCAATTTAACAGAGGCTGTTCAAAGGCCCTCATTAATTAACCTATTATGGTAAAGCATTTTTTCCTCTCAATAAGTGTAGTTGGTATTATTTCAATGACACAACAAGAAAAATACACCTGCTCTTCTCTTCTGTTTATTTCCTGCTTTAGGGAGAAAGGCATCAGCAGACAGTCTTGCACCACATTTATATAATTCACGGTAGAGTTTAAACTGAAGTGGTGAAAAGTTCATGATTTGTGTCAACTTTGAGAAAATAAGTGAAGATCCAGCTATAAAACTGAATATAACTTGTTCCTGACAATAAAATTTTTTTTACTTGTTTTGAAACAAAAAGATCTGGTTTAAAACACAGATTTAAAGCTTTCATTTCTGAAATCAAGACTGTCAAATTCTTTTGGAAATGCTTATCATGCCTGTCTTCACTATGTTGACAAAACAAAATGGTCCATGTAAATCTCAGAAAATAAAAGAAACTTTAGAGTATAACAAAAGACACCTCTGTGAGTAGTTAACACATTCCAACTCTGTGTATGACATACTACAGCTAAAAACCAAATGGGCTTTCAGTGAGGGAGTAACAGCTAATTTGGTTTCAAGCTGGGACAAACTTTGCAAAAAAATAGGAAGGTGTAATTAAATGAAAGGAAAGCTAGAATATCCTTTTGTTTAGTCATAACTCAGCAACAGAACCCTGTCTAAAAGGATACTGCATAGTGACAATGACAATAATTATGCTGTAAGAAGGGACAGGGCATGCCCAAAGGCAAGATTTCCATTGCTAGGGTTCATTTGAAGCTTAATGTGGATACTGTAACCAACAGTATAATTCTACTCCTAGCCTAGCAAATTTGATAACAACTAATCCATAATCACCAGGCACAAACAGTGTCTAATACAAAACAGTTGCCTTAGACCATCTGGATGTCTATTTACAGAGCAACCACTTTGTTGCAGTACCTAATGTAGATTTCATGATTGCAAAGTGATGTAGTGGAGGGTGAGGGAGCAAGGTGGAAAATGCACCCCCACTCCTGTGCATGATCCAGACACAGGAACAGGGCAGACTTCTCAAAGCTGCAACACACAGAAAGAACTGAAGTGGCATATAGGTTGGGAGAAGCTGTAGAGGTTGTCCCGTCCTCCCTCCAAAACTCTAACTAAGAAATTCAAGCTAAAAATAGCTGATAACAGGAACAGCATGTCATGTCCTTGCTCCAGGGGCTTTTCTTTGGATAGTGGGGCTGTCAGTAAACAGCATGCAATTCAGAAAAACCCCAAGTTTTTATACATTTTCAACCAGTTCATAAAAAGAATACAAACTTCCACAAAATTCGTTGGAAATTGGACTTAACACTGCATGATCTGTCTCAGTTTTTTAATTGTTAACTGGGAAATCAATGAACTACTACAACAGTGCAAAGGCAAATGCTCAGCCTCAGATCTCCACTATCACAGTAACTAGTGAATAAATCCACTGCAGGCAAGGCCACAAGCATGTAGCCTCACGTTGCCCTCCACAAGCCTATGGAGTCTATTGCTGATAACAGGAATACAGGAACTCCAAGGCCAAGCCAACAGAAATTTGAGCATACTGGGCAAAATAATAGCCTCTAAATTGTGGATGAAGAAGGATTTGGGTAAGACAATTTCGCATTTCTTCTCCAGCAAGGCTTCCCACAGATGTTTGCAGGAACCATAGCTACATCCATGGTATGCACTAGATTCTTAAAGTATTAACTAAAAATTAAATGCTTTATTTATTTTGAAAAAACAAAGAAAAAGTCACACCTGTGAGTTCTAGGCATTCCACAGCTAAAAACCCAACCAGCTCCTTCCTTTAAGAATTTTTGATTCTTGCTATCAGAGGAGATCAGCATAGAAAAAAAATACTATTCAGTTTTGGAAATCTCCTTTTGTAATAGAATTACAGCATGAGGATAATGAGGAAAACAACTGAAGAGGAAATAAATTGTAAACATGGACTATGACCCCACTCTTAACAAATGTCCGGGTGAAATCAGCACAGGAGGTGGACTAGCCAGCTGGAGGCATGTTTGTGGTTATGAGTAAGATAAATATGAGGCATTAAGCATCCCAGTCTCTCACCAGATGGATTAAAGAGAATGGTGTATATAACATTCTTACTGTCAATCAAAAGCTGTACAGAATTGCATCTAAGTACATGAGACAGAGCTTGGAATGACCCACAGCAATCCCTAAATTTGAACACATTCAAAACTGTAACAGTTTTTCAGATTTGACCCAAAATGCAAACAGTTCTACTTCCACAGAACGGATGGACAGCCTGCCTTCCTTCCTTCCTTCCTTTCTTCCTTCCTTCCTTCCTTCCTTCCTTCCTTCCTTCCTTCCCTTAAGACAGAGATATCCCTTACAGAATTCTGGAGAAGCGAGAGAAGCAAAAGAGACAATTGGCCACAATTATGTAATTTCCATGGAGCATGGGAACAATTCAACTGGACAACACAAGTGGAGAATATGAAACAAAGCAGCAGAGATGAAACTGGATGGAGAGACTGGGTTTGACAGATGTACAGCTCACATCTCCTCATCACCACAGGAACCAGCATATGGGGAAAGCTCTTTCACAGCAACACAAACAAGCACAGAAAGAAAGAGCCGATTCCCATCTCCTCCAAGTCTAGATGGATGGATGAGAGGCAAGGATTCTATTCCAGGGTGAAGGCAAAGCAGCTCCATATAAGTTTGCAGCATTATTCCTGTTTTACATTTGGGGCCACATAAGGTTCCTAGGTGAGGTGACTTAATGAATCCACAGAAGGATTTTCATCTCAATTACACCGGTATCTAGCAAGGGGTAAGAATGCACAGGCTTTATCTCTGGCACCTACTTTCCCTTAAGGCTATGCATGCGCTTGATGTTGGCACCCCAGTAAAGACGGAAGCAATCTCCCCCTGCACCAGCATTGATGGTTTGGAGACAGGGAGGGCAGCAGCCACAGCCACAGCAGCCACAGCCACAGCAGCCACAGCAGCACTCCTGGCGTTCTATCAGGTATTTGACCAGAGAGGCTGGTAGAACCCTGGGCTGTCTGTAAGACCCCTTGAAAGGAGACTGGGAGAGAAAAAAACCAGCTGATTTGGCCTGTCACACACTATGAGAATCTGAGTGCTTATAAAAGCAAAGAAGGAAATTCCAGGTCTAGGTGAAAACTTAAAGATGTTTGTTGCTGCAGAAGACGCAGAGATAGGATAATTTCAAAATACAGACATAAAAAGCCTGTCAAAACCAACAATAGGATTAAAATCTGCCCTCACTGAACATGATGGGAATGATGTACTTCAAGTTGTAGCCAAGACTTCATTCAAGCAACAGTAAATTTCATTTTCTCATATTTTCAAAGATTTAGAGTCCTTGTACAAATGTTACTTACAACTGCAATTTTCTTGTGAAACATCAGGTACACTGACTGCTAGAAAATGAAACTAGAAGCAGACCAAAGCATGAAAAGCACTGGGGTTTTGTGAGGATAAAACACATGGAGACACACTGTATACTGCTGCATTCTTCAGAAACACACCGAATCAGGATGAACACTACCGGGCTCTGAAGACACATCAGTCAGTGACAAATGGTCACTTTGAGAAAGAAGTTACAGAAAACCAAGCGCAGTGATAGCATCCTGAGACACTTCCCTGCAAAGCAGGGAAGAATAAATGCATCTGGTAAAAACAGGAGGCAAATTCATCTGTTTCTAAAACTTGAAGCAACTGGCATGGTTTCCCAGGCATCTCCTGCTTGTTTGCCTGCTTTTGTAACGTCAAGAGGAAGAAGAAAAACTAAATTATATCAGCAAGAGGATGATTGTATCTGACGGACAGTTGTGCGCTTCAGCATGCATAGTGATGGGAAGAATATGTAAATGCAAATGCTGCATAACTGCTGTAAATAATAAGTTGTGTGACTTGGCAAAAACTCCTAACAAAACAATAAAGAGCACACACCCCCACAGAGGAATCAATAAAAGGTAACCCTAAAGGAAACAATTCCTTTGTTCTCTCATTTTTGAAAATATCTGAGGTGGAATTTTTGTCTTCATTATAAAAAGTACTTCAGTGGTGCTTAGATGGCCCACAGCAATTCTGAAGTTCCTTTGTTTTCTCATACAGACAAACATGTGGGTCACAAAAAAAGTAATTTGATTAATACATAACAAAACACCTTTTGCGCAAATGAACAAAAATAAATATCGCAAGACTCAATAAATGTAACAGTAGAAGAAAGAGGTATTACATACACATAGTTATATAATTTTTGCTTACTTAAAAGTAATATAAATTAGAGAATCATCGGAGATTGCTTAGAGCCCACATGCCTATTTGCTACTGGTTGACAGTTACTTTTGGACTCATATTTAGAGTATGTCTTGAGGAGAATGAAGGAATGGAATTACTAAAACCCTTACAGAAGATGTTCCAGGCTGAAAAGGGCATTTGTGGGAAAGTTAGTGAATGGGCAGTAAAAGGGAGACATGTAAAACAGAACATAACGACAAAATAGTAAAACACCAACCAACAATGAAGTTAAGTTGCAGTAAGTTACTGCAGTACAGTAGAATACAGCAGTTCTAATGTGCCTTCCAGCCCACTTCTTCTAAACACTTGTCATCAGCATACTTGGTCTTTTTGTATTCATGGTGATGTGGTGTCCATGTGTCACTGAGGACACCACCCAGTCCACGCTACATTTGCCATAAGCTCTTATCTGAGCTTTGACAAAGGTCAAAAAGATACGAGGGAAATTCTATGTACATCAATAGTCTGTCCTCAGAGCTTGGGAGAGTCCAGTAGCTGGGACAGGAAAACCTGTTGTGAGGAAGCCCACAACACCTAGCTTTTCCTTAGGCATCTTCCCCTCCTAATATATTATAGAATGCGTATGATTGGCAGTAGTGACAATCATTTCTTGCCATTCTTTATTGAATAAGCTTAAGTATATTTGATACGAAATATTCTCCTATAAAGGGAAAAAAATATGCCAGTTATCCTAAAATGTGGCATACAGCATAATTTCAAAATACAATCTATGGAAAATACTGTTTTGATTCATCTTCATCATATAACAATGTTTGGTGAAAAGGGCTACTAAATATTAGAGTATTTCTAATTCAGTCTTTCCTGCAAAGTCTTCCATCATGTAGAGCATGAAATCACAAAATAAATATAAAATCAACCTTTTTAATCCCAAAACCAGAGAAACACCTGCCCTGAGGCACAGTCCAACTGCCTAACATCAATAAATAAGAGCTTTTCATCCTGCTGCAACCCAAGAACTTTCTCAGGTTTGTGGATGTGTATTTTTATTGGTCTATAATGGCTCATCTTTGTATCAGCTAGTTTCTCTACTATTTCAGTGACAGAACTGTCTCATGACATGTAAAAACTAGGACTATGAATATGTTATTAATATCAGCTGACTCATTCCGCATTTTTACGTCAGTCTTTGCAAAAGAAGTGTTTTCTAGTATGAAGAAAGGTCATGTGTTGTAAAAATGATGATCCAGATCTCCACCCATGACCTGAACCCAGATTATGAAGTGTCTCAGCCACGTCAGTAAAATATTAACAGAGTTTGTGGGTTGTCATAGTAAAATGAGAGGCTACCCGGAACGTAATTTCATTTACAGACGTTCAGAAAATTGACATCACGGCTGAAAGGACATATAAAAAAACCAGCACACTGCATTTTGGATTGACTGCAGGAACACTGATAGGAGCATTCTACAGGCTCGGCTCCTCTAACGGCACAACAGAAACCGGATTTTGCGAAGTACACCAAGAAGCTTCTTTTTGTAAAACAATTCTGAGAATATCTGAGAGATTTTATTTTGTCTTCAATTGTGTTTGCAATTCCTTTAAAGAAGCATGTGCACAGGAGGCTGTGCCAAGTGCCTGGGAGGTACTCTCATCCCCCTGGCCGTGCTCTGCACCCTTACTAACATTTTGTTGTTTTTCCCTGGAGGGAAAGTGGCTGAAGACAGTGCACACATTACAACTGAGGTTTGGTACTTTGGAGGGATCTTGGGATCGGGTTTATTGGTAAGTATATAAATTCAGACGTTCCTACCTTCCCCCTACCCCCAGCCATGACTTGCATTGTTGAATTTTCTCAGGACTGCAAATTCCTCTTTGATAAACAAATAAGTTATAAGTCATCCAAAAGTTTGCAATGAGTAACTTAACCTAATGATAAGGGAAAAAACCCCCACAGAATTATTATATTTAAAAGAAGGTGTAACTTGAATTAATCCCAATTCAAACAGTATTTCTATTATTTGTAGATGATCTTCCCTGCCTTGGTATTTTTGGGCCTTCAGAATAATGATTGCTGTGGATGCTGTGGTAATCGGAGCTGTGGAAAGAGGTTTGCGGTAAGTGAAAGGAAACACAGCAAAAAAAGTAAAAGCTAAATTGTTACTGATGTATGTATCCTCCTCTCATAGTCATTGTGAGTCTAGACAGATGCTGTCTCGAGTGTGGGACACACAGCCCTGCCGTTTGTTTGAGTGCTAGGAAGTGGAGATAGCGGGCTGTAAAATTTGTATTATGCCTCTGATGTTTTACCACGGGTACCACAATGGTACGGCCTAACTGGTTTTCGCCATCACAAGATACTTACAGTTACTATCACAATTAAAACTTAATGCTGGAAGACCCACACTTTGTTTTGAAGAGTGCAACAGTTCTCTCTTTTAGCCAGATTTTGTTGGCAGCTTTTAAAATTACACTGGCAGTCAGACACTGCATTCCCTGCTCACTGCAGACCCACAAAATGAGCTGTATCTCATTATGTTCACAGGAAATTTCAGCAATAGACCTTGGGAGGTCACCTAATCCAACCTCCTACTTAAAGTAGCGTGGACTAGGCTCCACTTTGAATTTATAGCTTCCTTCCACACTAGAAAAGTTTCCAAAGGATACTTTCATACACTAGTAAACATCTCAAGCATTTTAGTTTAAAAATTAAATCAGAAAAAAGGTGTATTTCCAGTAGGAAAATACGTCCTTTCGAAATAAATTGTTTGGATCAAGTAGATCATTACACTTTTTAGATAAAGAAACAGATTTTCAATTGAAAAGAAGAAAAAAGAGAAAAACAAATAGGAAAAGATTCATGACTGTGAGGTTGACCAAGGAACCTTCCCTAAATTCTGTCTTTGATGCTGTCTTCATGCAATGCCAACAAAACAGGTGGAACTTTGAGGAGGAGGAAATGGAGGCACCTGTTTCTCCTTACAACACTGTATGATCCATTTTCTGCAAGCAGTGAGGAGAAACCAGTTAAACTTTGCAGAGCACAAACCACTGCGCAAGCACTGTGGTTTCGCTGCCGCTCAGCCGTGTGGTGACCAGGGGCACAGTCACACACGGTGACCGCTGCGAGAGCTGGCTGAGTGTGAGCCAGCCCGCAAGTGTGTGGTGCTGCCTGCGAAGCAGCCTGCCTTCTTTGCTGGCAAGTGTGCTAGAGCGCAGCTGACTGGGAATATTAATACAGTCAAGAGTACCAAGTACCCTGTACTACAAGAGTCCTGCTGGATACTGTGGATTTTTTTAAAATATCTTGAGTGGTCCAAGACTTCAGTCTTGCTTGCAGTCTCCTGAGAAAAATATCTGGCTGCAGGGGAACAGAAGCCCTCAAACAGGAGGCCCCAGAGGGGAGCAGTGCCATCTGCTGCCAGCGTCAGACACACGGGGCCAACGCTGGTAAAGCTTTAAAACCCCAGTACAGGTATGCATTACACATCTACTACGCAATGAAAACTAACATACTTTAGCTGTTCAGGTGTTGACTATTTGACCATTAACACCTGTATTTAGAGAACGTACATTGACATTAAGGGTGCATTTAACTGTTTGAGTGAGAACCAAAATAACATTATTTTTCTCTTCATCAGATGTTTTCTTCTATAATATTTGCTGCCGTTGGAGTTCTGGGAGCTGGATACTGCTTTATTTTGTCAGCAGTAGCCCTAAACAAAGGCCCTAAATGTTACACTGGAGAAGAGTGGACCTACCCTTTCCAGGAAGGGTAAGACAAGACAATTAGGAAAAAAAAAGATATATATGTTTTAAGTTTGTGATATGATTCAAATTCCAATTCCATTCTATAAAAATGGGAATTATACTATTTGTCTAAACTACAGAGGCTCTTAGAAGTGCCTGCAGCGCACAGCAACACTTCACAAGGTTCGAGAGCATCGATGTAAAGAATAAATACAATCGAAACTACCGAGTTTCAAAGGGGCCAATAAAGAGAAATGCACAGTCTCCTCCCAGGTTATTCTTGGGATGATAAGCAACATATGGGGATAAATTCCACTTAGATAGCAATGACACATTGAGACACATCTCAGAGTCCTGAAGGAACTGGCTGATGTAGTTGCCAAGCCACTCCGTATCTCAAAAGTCCTGGCAGTCAGGTGGAGCCCCGGGTGGCTGGAAAAGAGGAAACAATACACCCATCTTTAAAAAGGGTAGAAAGGAACACCCTGGGAACTATTGACCTGTCAGCCTCACCTCTGTGCCTGGGAAGATCATGGAACAGATCCTCCTAGAAGGTCTGCTGATGCACACGGAGGACAGGGAAGGGATTTGGGACAACCAGCACGGCTTCACCAAGGGCAAGTCCTGCCTGACCAACCCAGCCGCCTTCTATGATGGGGTGACTCCATCAGTGGATAATGGAAGGACTACAGAAGTCATTTACCTGGCCACAATCCCCCACAACATCCTGCTCTCTGAATTGGAGAGAGATGGATTTGATGGGTGAACTGTTAGATGGAGAAAGAAGTGGTTGGATGGTCGCATCCAGAGGGTGGTGGTCAGTGGCTCAGGATCCTTACGGACATCAGTGACAAAAGGTGTCCCTCAGGGATCCCTACTGGGACTGGGGCTATTTAATATCTTCATTAATGACACAGACTGTGGAGGCCATCAAGATGATCAGAAGGATGGAGCACCTCTCCTATGAGGAAAGTCTGTGAGAACTGGGATTGTTCAGCCTGGAGAACAGAAGCTTCAGGGTGACCTGATTGTGGCTTTCCGGTACCTGATGGGAGCCTACAAGAAAGATGGGAGAGGGACTTTTCATAAGAACATGTAGTGACAGGACAAGATAATGGCTTCAAACTAAGAGTGGGTTTAGATCAAACATAAGGAAAAAAATTCTTCCCTGTGAGGGTAGTGAGGCACTGGCACAGGTTACCCAGAGAACTTGTGGATGCCCCATCCCTGGAAGCATTTGAGGCCAGGCTGGACGGGGCTTGGAAAAACCTGGTCTAGTGGAAGGGGTCCCTGCCCACAGCAGGGGAGTTGGAACAGGATGATCTTTCAGGCCCCTTCCAACCCAAACCATTCTGTGATTCTGTGGTTATATTGAAATTTGATGATATTCAAATAATGGTAATATTCAAGTAATAATAATATATATAATGTAATGTAATATCATATAACACAATAATCTATGTATCATTTTGTTTTAGCTATGGCATTTGGAAGCTGCTTTTTCCTCACGCTCTGCAACTCAAACATGTTCACTGTCATGTATATTTAGCACTTAACCCCAGCAAACCCACTGCTCACACTGAAGTCAAGACAAGTTCAACAAACAGCAGGGCACAATTCGCTACTGAGGAGAGCAGGTGTGATCAGAACAGAATGGCAAGGGCTGCAGTAAACTCCTCATTACCTCAGAACCTTTAAAGCAGTCTGCCTCAGTCAAGAGTGACCTGGCAGCACTTCTTGCATAATACACAAAAAAATTGTACCTCAGGTTAAAAAAAAAAAAGAAATTAAAACAAGAACTACACAGGTAGAGCAATATCTGTTCATGGGCCAGTGAGGGCTGGAAACCAACTCCCTTGGTCTCATTCTTTGGAAATATGCTCTGTTACAAACATAGTTTTGACTGCAGTCCAGAAATCACTTGACAAGAACGCAAACAAGTCAGCACTAGGGATATGCAGAGGAAATATAGCCAGCAATTAAGCAGTTTATCGAATGTAATGTAAATCAAAATGTAAAGCTAAAAATTATGGAAAATACCTTTATCTTAGATGAGGCATCTAGAACAGCAAAAGCTGTTCTTTTCAGCTCAGTGGGCAAGAGGTGACTTGTATCATTTCATGATTTGTTTTGATAATTTGGTTGTTTTGATTTCATTACAATGTATTTCCTTGGTCCAACTATACTCTGAGGTACTGGATTGCATGTCCTGACCATAGTCCCCCACCTACCCCCGCCAAGAAATGCTGTCATCAAGTAAAGCAGCAGAAATGTCCCTGACAAAACACTGGCACAGATAAAATCCATTTGGCACATGCTTGGCTAAGATGATTTCTTCCCAAAACACTAAAAATGGTTCAATTGTATCAAACACATATTTGTCTCCAATTGCTCCCTTCTGATGTCTTGTTTTTTCTAAATCCCTTGCTTCAGTTTATCTAGAAACCAAACTGAAGTAATGTTCTAGATAAGTAGCACCAGTGTGACAATGGAAATTCTTACTGAAGTGAACAGAACCTCGACCATGACACAGCCGTGACAACCTCTCAGTGCTGAGAGACCCTCCTTTGTGAGTTAATGTAGTCTTCTTCCTAACTATTTTCTTCTCCTGTAGGAACTACCTTGGTAACCACACACTGTGGGACCTGTGTTATTCACCTGAAAATATTGTCCCATGGCACCTGACCCTCTTCTCCTTGCTGCTGGTCATGAGTGGGATCCAGGGAGTGCTCTGTGGCATTCAGGTGGTGAACGGCCTGTTTGGAACCCTCTGTGGGGACTGCAAATGCTGCGGATGTTGTGGGGTGAGCAACTGATGATTTTCCTTTGTTATTTTGTGTACTGAGGAGTTACATACACACCCCTAGCTGACAGTCTCAGAAACTAAACTAGCCTTCCTTCAGCTCATGTTTTATAACATACAGCTGAAACCCTACACTGCTGCCACTAGGAAATAATAAAATCCTTTCAAAGTCCCAGGAAATTACCTCCATGTTTTTATTCTTCCAGGGAGACGGAACCGTCTAAAGAACAGGAACTGTAGACAACCCTCCTCAGCTTGGGAGGATCCCTTCCGCAGCTGCTCCACAAAGCAGCCCTCAGAAGCACTGGCTCTGGCTAAGAAGATGAGAATGAAGGGCTCTTCCTCCCACCAATGTTATGAAGCCCTGACTCCCTTTCCAGCCTTCCTGAAATCCCTCATCGTGGAATAAAATAAGTGAAATACAACTCTCACGTTCATATTTATTTTTGTAAAACAGCTTCCATTTAAAGAGGGTATTCTCAGGCAAAACACTTTTTGGTTAAAATTTCTATTCAGGTCAGTTAGGTAGCGTGTAACTCCTCAAAGCTTCTAATCTATACATGAGCACAAATGCTGTTTATTAATCTTTTTGCAGAAGCGCAATTTAGCTGTATTTGGCACAGTGCTATGAAAAAGACAGGAAAGGCAATAGAGAGCTAGCTCAAAGGCAAAAATACCTTTTAGAAAGAACTTTTAAAAATTTAGAAGAAAAAAGCTACTTCCCAAAGGAATCAAGGAGAAAATAAGAGGGACTGGAGACATTTGAGGGATTCAAATATACTAATACGCTTCTTTAATAAAAATCTGAAACAAATTTTCACAAACCAGCTTGCCAGGCTGGATGTCTGAATGCTTCTCGATATTTGCCATACCTCTTTCCTAAAATTTTCCTCCTGAAATAATGATTCTGTGGCCTGTACTTTCAAAAAATGTATTTCACGTACTCTGTATTTACACTAGAGATATCTGAAGAACTTAAAAGCATGGAAAGCTCTTGCGCAATATACAGAAGTGTTAAACAGTTTGACATAGGTACTGAGAATTACATTATGCAAGATGATAAATTGTAAAAAAACCTCTTCAGAAACAGCTGTCTGTCCCACCTGTTCTGCTGCATTGCCCAGGAATTTGAGAGTACTCTTTATTTCAACACACACTGTGCAACTGTCTCTCTATTCTTTCATCTGTGGTGAGCAGCTGTCCTGCACCTCATCTTGCATTTGTCTTATTTATATGAAGCCTTTGGGAATATGGAATGTTTCTCATCAGCGTTCAACAAAGGGATGTGTAGCTGCATAGTGTACACCTTTGATACACCAGTAAACAAGAGTACATAAATCTTTGTGGGAGATGGGATAAGAAATACCAGGTGGCAAGCTATGATACCTAAAACCAAACCCAATGAGCTACTGCTTCTAAGAGACACAGTGGCTTTCTAACATGACCTAATATATAGCAGATACTGACAAAAGGTGCACGTTTCATCTTGTGATCCAGACTGCATTCACACCTTGGCCTTCAGGTGTATTGAAAAAGAGTAAATTGGCCGGAACCAGCAGCCCAGCTGAACTCACACTTTAAAGTGCCAACAACAGTGTTCCCAAATCTATTCAGTTAAGGCTGACATCTGAGGCTCTCCTCTAGCACTTAATTTCAAGGGCATCACACATCTGCAGTGTCAATTCTGCAGTAACTGGAGATTGTCCTGTGTTTTCACTTAGCAAAGCATTCAGTAAAATCAAGGAGAGAGACTAATCATAGATCCTTGTAACACAGAATGGTGTAAGAGGTCAGTGTTAATTCCAGGAAGAAGCCACAGATAAAGAGAGTGAAGTGCTAGGAAGGGACAGAAAGATGATGGTAAGAAAGAAACCACAAACTGGAAGTGTTAGCAGACCTCAGGAACCCTGACCAACTTAGAGACCACACTCTGTTATAGTGTTTACAAATATCAACACACACTAATACAGAAGTAAACATCATAGTAGCCAAATGAAAGAATATTAGTATTGGTAAAACCTCAGAAGTGCCCATGCTGGCTGAAGCTTCCTTATTCACCTATAAAAACTGGCTGCTGGATGACTGGGTGACCAGGGTGCTGAGAGCATAGCAACTCCGACATTGCATGGCACTGTTTCAGCTGAGAGCTATCATAAAAGGATACACATTGGTTATTTGACAACTCAGATTACAACATGTGAAGTGTGTGCGTGTGATTTTGAGCCCGTGCACTTCAGTGGGACAAAACTGGTGCCCCAGAACAGCTGAACTATATATAGTTAGTTCTCTTTTTCGATTGTCTTCAATAAACGGACTGCAGGAAAAGGATACATTAACCACAGCACAAGTGTCACATTTTGGGGAATGATGCTTTACCTGGAGACTCTTTGCAAAGGGTTCATCTCTAAAGGAGGGCAGTAACATATACAATGTTGAAAAAGAATTTGCTCAGCCCAGAACAAGGGATATTTTCTCACATAATTCCAGTCTTGAATATTCATCATCTGTCTCCAGTTCAACTTTAGCTCCCTCTTCAGGGATTCTACATTACTCACAGTGTAACCAGCTGCAAGGCAAACAGTGTCAAACCCTGGAGCCATTCCAGCTGTCAGCGCGTGGGAAGACTTACTTCTTCCATTACACTGATATGGGTGGGGTCTTCGGCCCCACCATGGGAGAGTGAACACTGATACCACGGTGATGAACATGAGTAAGAACCCAGATAAAACAAATTACTTTTTCACTGGATCAGGATGCACTGCTTTACTGAAATTACAAAAGGTCTGTCAACACAATAGGACTTTCTTATAGACAACTTCACCTAAGAAGCAGCGCGATTAATCCCCCACCTGTTACTTCTAGTTTGCTGCAGGACCCTTTGCTAAAATAAAGACTGTTCCCTGTGGAGCCAAACAATCCAAACTGGAAAATATCATTAGCAGGCACTGAAAATTATGTAATCAACTAATTAATTGTGCTAGTAGGAGTAAGTTATGGCACTATCTGGAAACAGGTATGTGCAGAAAGCAGCACCAGTACACGTCTCCTCCACTTGGCCCGCAGGTGCTTTGCCAGTGCGCCCTGGGACGAGCCCTGAGTGTGTTCAGGCCACAGAACCCTTCCTCCTGCCCGCTGCGCCCCGCTGGGCCCCCCTGCTCCGAGGATGGGTGGGAGCCGCACCCTGGCACGGTGGGGCCACAGCAGAGGCCCCCTCCTGCCCAGCCTCACCCTCCTGGTCTGAAGCAAACTCTGTAAACAGCAATTTACAAGAAATCTTGTTTTCTGAAGAAAACAAAACAAAACCAACCACACTCTAACAAAAGGTCTTAATTTTTTGGGGATGCTGCGTATCACTCTAACCACCGTGCCTTTAGTCATTATGAGGTACCTGGTGGGGACAACAGCATTAACAGTGGTGGAGGGAAGACTGAACTTTTGGGGACCAGACAGGGAAAAGCTAAGAAAAATTTTAACTGAATTACCACAGTGAAAACACCATTGTTGGCTGCCGTCCTGACAGGACTCCATGGAATGCCAGAGGTGATGTGCAGGCGCTACCCTGGAAGAGACGCAGGAACCGGAGTGGTCAGTGCTGCCTGAAGTTACGGACTCGAACAGAGGGGCCCGTCCGAAGAGCTGCTCTTCCAACTGCTGCCTGGGACACCCACAGGATGGACACACTGCCTCTGAAACCAGAGAATTAGCGAACACAATTGTTGAAACAGGGTCAGAAGCTAACATACTTGGCACTTCTGTTTGATTGAGGTTCCAGAGCTTTTTTATGTAAATGCAAGATACTGTTAGACTCATTCTAACAATTAATTTGAATAAATTATGGAAGAGGATGATTTCAGGAAAAGTGTTAGAACTAATTAAGAGGAACAGTTAGCAAGATCTTGAATCACCCGTGTCACATACCATGACAGTAAGGAGCAAATACAAGCTCAGGATGCTGAGGGTTCACAGTTCCTATGAAAAAAGACAGGTATTTTCTTAATGCAGAAATCGAAAAACATCCTGAATAAGGGATCTGACTGAAAACAATGCACTATTTAAGCCCCCAAAACAGAACTCAACGGCAAATAGACTGTATACTAATGCTTCTGCTTAGAGGTACCGGTATTAAGCAAACTGTAGACCAGCACGTACATTAGTGAGTTATGAATTACAAGGTGCCCCTAAAAGATACCAGCAATGGTGTGACCGGGAGCATGTTGCAAGCATTACAAGGAAAACTGTAACCACCACTAACAGCCATAACAGCTACTAACAAACTGAAACACAATGGTAAAATAACTCATTTGACTTGCTAAGGGCTAATATTTTAATTCAAAATGTATGCCTTTTTCACAGAATAACATGCCTGCACCTTTATTCCAAGCAGTGTTTTACAGCTCCCTGCGAAGCCCGTACTAGAACCCTCAAACCCACCCCCTCCCTCAAAGAAATGATTTTAAAAAACCAATATGCATCCAAAATCTTTCAAGTTCATTTGTATTTTTTTCCTGTACAAGATCAAAGAAATAATCCAAAAAAACCCAAAACAGAATCAAACCCAGGATACAACAGTTTGATCTGATTGCCTCTGATACAATCTATTGCAAGGTACTAAAAATTAAAAACAAATGTTCACACATGTCATATAAAAAATTAAAAAAGTAAATAAAATAGTCAAAGAACTAGCATGTACATGGATGTATGTATTAGAAAACAAGTTTATTTGGACAACCACCCATATTTTCTGTAATTAAAATATACATTTAAATCCTTCCCTTCCCCCAAACAGCATTTGTTGTCAAAAAGTCAAACCCAATCCCTCCCCAAGTTACATTCTAACAAGTATTACCAGAATACAAACTGTAATTAACAACCTCCCATTACTTCTGCATCACCAAGACTTACATATGCCCCCTCAGTGATGGTCACGGCAAAATTGTCCAGCTGGCACATTGGTTGTATTTATACTACAAGTAGACAGTGTACAATTTAGCACAGTAAATGCTCAAAACCTGAAATAGTACAGTGAAATATTGTCAGCAATAGATTTATTTTCATATTACATATGCTTTGAATACTGAAAAGTTCTGCCATGAAGTTCTGTCTAAAACCAGAAACTTTTTTAAAAAGATAACTTTGAAAAATAGATTTTATTGTCATTACACTTCATCTGATACATCCTCTCCATAACAAAAATGAAAAGCTGACAGTGTAAAGAATCACTTTTAATTTAACCATGATTTGTTTCATGACTGAGTAAAGATCTAACTCAAGATTCTGGCAGCTGATTCACCCGGAATCCACACAGCACCTGCTGGTTTACTATGGAAGTAACAGGGAAACACAGTTTATGATTGTTTTACCTTACCCTTTTAAGGTCTTTGCATCAAGATACTCAACCACAAGAAACACAAATAAAAAAGGAATCAAGCTTGCAGCTTCACAATTCTGATAAATACCTGAAGTGATTTCACTAGGAAGTGGCGTTAGTTTTCCCTGTGCGAAGAACAGCCTTCGGCTGACAACAGCGCATGCGGCTGGGCAGGAACCAGCACTTGCTAACCCACAGCAGCTGCGAGCCCGAACTGCTCCGAGTATCGTCTACTATGACAAACTTACACGTTCAATGGTACAGAGTGGCTAGCAAATGAACGAACTGCATTCTCTGAGCTGTTGATGAGCACTGTCGCCTGGATCACAGCAGCACTCGGATCCACAGCTGCCGTGGGTCATTCCAGCACCACTGGCTGTCGGCTCCTCACGCCAGCTGAGCAGTGCTGCTTACCTGACCCTGCAAGGTGGCCAGAAAATCTCCAATTTTTTACCAACATCAGTCATGGCACTAAAGAACAAAGCCTTAGGACCATCTGTTTTTCATTTAGGCTGACAACCGGAAGAAATCCTTAAAAGAGAGAGATTAAACCTAATTACAGTAATATTGGTCAGCCCTGCCCGGGTCCCCTGTTTATTGAAATTTGTGCTATCTCAACAGTTAGCAAAACTAGCAAAAATAATTTAAAATCCCCCCCAACTAATAAGCCCTCAAAAGAATAAAAGAAACACCATGCCCATTCAGCAACTAAATTCTGTGCAGACACAACTCAGCTGTTACATCTTTTTTTCTATAAAAACACCCCAAAAAAATCTTTTAAAAGCTACTTTTCACTACGTAATAAAACTTCACAACTGTAGGTCTTTGCCTAACATCTCTTTTTTCAAAATTTCAGTGTGTGTGCTTTTTGTTTTCTATCCTGTGACACCATGCACATTCAGCAGTTCCCCATGGACATGGTCATTTACTGTACTGAGTACTTCTGTTCTGTTTTTCACTGAACTCTGGAGATTCACTTGCTGTGTATCCCTACCTGCAGTCATTCTTCCCAGAAAGGATCTACATTTATTACCTCATCATTTGTTTTCCAAACCTACTCTGTACTCCCAGCACTTCATCTCTGACCTTTTCACCTACCTTCACCCAACCAGATGGAAAAAAGTCTTTAGGGGTCAATATTCCAGCACATCAGTAAGATCTTGTTAAGTATTATCAGACCTGGCAAAGCACATATTTACACTTAGTGCTACATCTCTTCTTCTCTTTACATAGCTTGGATTAAGCTTAGAGAAAAGTTATATCTTTCATAAAAAGACCTATTTTTCAATATAAAATGCTTAAATCCATTAATTATAAATAATTTCAAAATATTTAAGAATTTTCAGGACTTCATTTGCATTTCAGGGGAACCGCAAGCTTAATGTCCTTGATGCCTTCTCAGTCCCAAACCTCTGATAAGGAAGTTTTGTAGGATATAAAACAGGTAGAAACACACAGCACAGCCTCATGTCCTGTGCACCAATTACAGTAAGTGAAAGACATAAAAACGAAGCAGCTTTACCAGGCGAGTCCCAGTGCTGCTTTAGCAGAGCCCTGATAAAGCTACTGATTTTTTCATGTATACAACTACATGTATTTTGACATTGTCAGTCACAAACATTACTGAAAACAGTAAGAGGAAGGTTTTTTCCCCCTATGTATGACATTAACAAGTTGTGCCACATTTTCCAGAACTGATTTTAAAAGAATATTTTTGCACTTAAGATACTTGCCACAGATTTTATATATATAAAAAATTGCTTGTTCATGTGTTAAGTTACAAAACTGTAGTGCTTAATATAATAAACTAAAAAAAATCTAAGAATTTTTTAAAAATGCTTGTTTATAATACATTGCTTTGTTTTTAAAAGGTAACAGTCAGTACCAGCCTGGTTTATTTTGTAACAATATTGTAGTGTAAAAATGTTGCTAAACAATTCTGGTACTTTGAGACTGAAAGTAATAATTTTCTGAAAACTATACAGTAGTATACTGAAAAAAGGAAACTGCTATAGTATTGTTTGTGCCTTTACAAATATATAATGGGAATTATTATGCTTGTTATGGATCAGATTGAAACTGTATTCAATACAGAACAGTTAGTTACTAAACACTAAAAAAGATTTTTAAGGCTTAAGTAAGTTGATTTAAAAAAAGCTTCTGATACTATTGCCATAAAAATAATAAAACTGCTCTCGTGTCCTGATGCTTTGCACTTTTTTTGAACCAAGTGACCTAGTAGTTAGCTTTTCGGATTCACAAAGGGTCTGTGATGTCCATCACTACCCAGGAGATCAGACAGGGACATGCACAAGCATCAGCCACTTTCTGTCCTAAAAGTGAAGCATTTCTGCCTGACTTGAAAAGGTAAAAAAGTACACAGATGTGTAAAGTAGGGTGGGTTTTTTGGAAGAAATATATATGCATGTATGTACTTTTATATATATATATATATATATATGTATGCATTTTATATTTAAATTAGTATCAATCAAATCCAGACAGATATTAAACTGACCATAAAGATGATGTAACGAACGTCAATAAGGCAGAATGTTGTATCTCTTGAGGATATTCAGATATTCTATGTCTATCTCAAGAGGAAAAAGAAACCTGAATTGCACTGCAGGCCCAATAAGCATTGCTTGCTTAGAGCCAGGTAAGGAAGGGCTCGTTTTTGTTAAGCACTGACTCCACGTCGTTGAGAATAGGGATCAAGTCTTCTGACTCCAGAGTCCCAAGATCAACATTTGTCCCCGGAAGGCAGTCGAGGAAATCAGGGAAACGTGTTTGTTGTGGATTTATGTTCATTGCTGTCTGTGCTACAGTTTCTCCTAGGAAAAGTAAAGAAGAACTTTTGAAGTACCAAACTCTTCTTGTGGGTAATTTAAAACAACAGAATTGACATAAAACTTCTGACTCCCCCTTTCCCATGAGCACCTCTGAGCACTCCTATTCACCACAAATGTTCTAAGAATACATTTCACATCCTTGCTTTGATCTCAAAAGCACAAAAGGTCCTTTCCATCAGTGCTCAAAGCACCCAGCTCTGGCCTTCCACTTGGGAAGCAGGAGAGCTTCAAGTTTGTTTCCTGGTCTGCCCAGGGAGCAGCAAAGGACCCTCACGTACACCTCCCTCCTGATTTCTGCACCAGGGGCAATGCTGTCCATAGGAAATAACTGAAAAAAGTGCTTTACAGCAACTTAGTTCTGTAATATTACTCTTTCTTTTCATAAATTAATAATAGCAAGCATGAAAACCTTTAATAGAAAAATCTTTCATTCTCTGCATAATACTGAATTTCTGATGACTTCAAAAGGAAGTTTAGGTGAGAAAGTGCTGAGAATTTAGTATCTGAAAAAACTTTGATTTCCTAGAAATTTATTTCAGTATTTTAAACACCATGAAGACACTAACATAAAATAAATACATACCAAAATATAAACTAGCTAAATACATTCTGTTTGAAGGCAAACCCAACTTTGCCACCCCAAGAGACTTACAAACAAGACATTTCCCAGAGTTAGAAAATGCAGCGATTTGTACATGTAACCCAGGACCAGCTTTTTACTCCCCATACCTTGGACAATGCTATGAAAACAGAAATTAAGCCTCACATTTTCCAGCTTTTACTTATGCTGTTTAATATCAGTCTGAGGAAAAAGGGCAGAATCTGAATCTAAGTTCAAGTTGAGAACCTTCTGGGCACTAAGCACCTTCTAGGCATTTTCTCCCACAGCCTCAGTCTGTTCTCTCGCATAGGAAAGCCAGAGATTACCATTCAGTTATGCAACTATAGAACATTACTAGTCATAACGCAAAGTTATTAACTGGAGTGTTCTACCTGTATCCATCTCATCTACGTTGCTGAGGAAATCTTCAGGTGTCGTTGGTATACTGTAGCATCCTAATCCCAAGCCACTGTCTGTACTCTGTTCCCTGGAGTGGTATGGCCCACTACAAATTGAAACGTGAAAAAGACTCAGTAAAGATGCTCTGGTAGACACAGTTCCTGAGCACGGTGTTGGAAGAGAGCACAGCAGGTAACATAATAAAAACAGATACTGAGTCATTAAGCCTCATTCTCAACTGTTGGCCACTGATCAGCCAATATCATATTTGGGTCACATCATCCCAAATAACAAAGTAATTGAAGTGAGGCCACTCTTAAATTTTGAAATACACACATGCATGTATAAGTCTCTAGCTGAAATCAGTTCTGACAGCCTAAAAAATTCTGTATATTTACATTTAGTTAACGTACGTATTCTACCTAGTCTTCTACATACACTAACAATAGAATTAAAACCACCTGTTAAGATTCATTGCTTTTTCTAAGATTTCTTCTTGAAGCATAAACTGAAAGATTTCAGGTCAGCCACTCAGTCATACCCCCTGTTTACAGTAAGTAAACAAAAGAAGATGATATATGGACGATTTTAGAGAGACAGCTGTAACAGTCTAGGAAGGCAACAGAAGCAATTGCCTAACAAGGAAGAATGAACTTGCCTGTTCAAGAAAGGATCAGATCCGTTATTTGTAATAGGCCTCATGTCCTGTGTCATGGCAGGGGTGTTCACAGCTGTCTGAACTGGGACCATGTTTTCTGAGTCCATAGGAAGTTGTCTGCACAGAGCAGCTTCCTGGAAAGACAAAGAAATATGTGGGAAGGGTTGTTCCAACAGCTCAGAAATACTGTGTAACAAGTGAATGCATAACATACAGACAGAAGGGGAAGTAACTCTGAGTGATGCCACTGATGAGTATTTGTTTACACTGATATGAGGAAAATCATGATGTAAACAGACAGAGTCTCTCATACCCACCTATGCTGGCTCAAAGCACCACAGAATCCAGCTGTCAGTTCTACCATGTCTGGAAGCCAGTTCTGCAGTTCAGCAACCATAAAGTACTTTAAATGTTACAAGAAAACCACTGGAACTGAGACTGTGACTCAATAATCTTTAGAATGAACATTCTGCCTATTAATAAGCATTTGCCTAATGACCTGTCTCATGTCTGCTATCTGCAGGATGACAAACAAGCAATCAGAGCCAAAGGAAACTTATTTCACAACTCTTCCTGAAAGATAAATTCTTCCAGCATTATCTCTGCAAAACACCCATGACATCTAGTGGTACGGAGCTCTATACAGAGGTTGTCTGACTCTGATGGGATGTTCCAAACAAAAATCCTAAGACCTTAAAATAATAAAGCTTTATCTGTTTTTAACATAATTTGCTCAACCTTTTTTTTTAATGAAACAAGCAAAGTAAATATTTCATTTAAATCCTAGTAGAAAACCTTTCTCCTCTGAATCAATCATTCAGTCTCTCTAGTCCAGAAAGAATTAACAGGTTTTTGAGGCTAGAATATAATGTTTTACTGTTTTCAATTAATTTTTTTCATTGAGGAGGAGTGGTCTGGTCGCTTTGTGAATAATGTAACACATATTGGTGCCCATTCATGCAATGTTTCCTTTATAATAAAATTATCAATATATTAATTGATAAACTATAATTTACATTAGATGGTGTCAGTATTTAGCAAGTGTTAAGAACAGTCTTAAGATTCTTAACAGCTTATGTATGAATCAATGGTCTCCTATGCAAACAAAGTTAAACTGCAAATTAATCACTGTTAGTTGCCCTAGTTGCTTATGGTCAGATACAGAACAGAATTTGGCCCTTACACACTATTAAGAAAGACTGGTAGGAAAGATGCCAGGTCTGTAACTTCTGATTGATGGCCATTCTGTGCTCTGTTCAGTGCTAGTTTAGAGGGAAAAAAAGAAATCTGTTGATATTAGCTTTTTGGTTACCCTTCTGTAAAACCATAGTTAGTCTTGACATAAAGTAACAGAAGTGTACTTGTTAGAAATTTGAATGCATTGAACTAAAAGCTCTTGAACAAAGTAAGAGTGTCTTTGGTGTTACCTGCCGCAGTAACTCCTCCTGACGCATCCGAATTCGCTCCCTCTCCATCTGGATTCTCTGGAGCCTCAGCTTCTGCTGCTGCTGCTGCTGCGTGGTCAGTGCGCTGGGCAGGGTCAGCAGCGCGGGGGGCTGCGGCGGGCGGCTCTGCTGCGGCAGGGCTGTGCTGGGGGGCAGCTGGGGCTGGGCGTTCATGACTGTGGGAAAGACAAGAACTCGTGGCACCTTGGGTAGGACTGTACTTTCAGATAACAGAGGGCCTGGGACACGTGCTGCTCACTTACAGGGCTGTGTTACTAGAGTTACTGTACATCAAATGATTGAGACAACTACTCCAGCTGGCAAGATCTGCACTAGCAATTGCTTAATAAATGACTTTTAATGTTCTCAGTGTATCAAACAAGAATACTTACAATACAACGTGTGTATTTTTCCTGGTATGTTCAAATACGTATCTACTGAACTAGTAAATAACATGAAAGTTTTTTTAACTGAAAATTCCTAAAAATGATGCCTATAAGAGATGACCACAGGAAGGCAGCGGTGAAAACTTTTAGATTGTACACAACAGTCAAAGACTATGAGGCATAGAATCACCTTAAAATCTTTAAGGTGACACAAAACCCTTGGGCATCTCATAGGTTTTGTTGATATCAGGCATTTCCAATGAAGAATTCTGCAACTGCACAGGCAAGCCCAGCACTTCTGACATTAAACAATCCAAGGACACCATGCAGACTCCTGACTTACTAAGACAAACTTCTTCCCATTTATGGTGCTAAGAATAGCATCCAGCATTGATATCCTCCAGACAAGCCAGTGAATTTTCAACATTTTACCTCTATAGTTTGTTCAGGACCCAGATTAGATTTATTACTGATGCAGATCAGGCCTAGCTGCATGGACCAGGTGTGAATTAGTCCTGGGCTATCTCCAGGGCCAGTCTGGATCTAAGGGCAGCTTTATTACCTGTAGGTGGTGCAAAGCCCACACTGTTAAATCCTTCTGGACCTTGTGGAAGCATGCAGGCAGAGCCAAACCATCATTGCAACCTCCTTCCAGAACCGGGCGTTCTGGAGAGTAAAGCACAGATTGATGCCAGTGTGTCATCCCAGGGAAGGTTTAGATTGGAATTAGGAAAAAATTCTTTGCCAACGAGTTTGCCCAGCTCTGGGACAGGCTGTCCAGGACAGTGGTAGGGTCCCTATCCCCTGAGGGATTTAAAAGCTGTGTAGTTGTAGCACTTGAGGACATGGGTCAGTGGTGGCCTTGGCAGCGCTTGGTTAATGGTTAGACTTGATGATCTTTGAGGGCTTTTCCAACCCAAATGATTCAATGATTCTGATTCTATCAGATCTGGGCTGCAATTCATACAATTTCATATGCAACACTACAGGTAATGTCAAGTAGAGGTTTTGTCCTGCAACTCAACCTACTTGGGGAAACCCCAGCCAGGCAGAACACCAGTCTCTTCAAAAGAGGTGTGGCAAAGTATGATGATACAGCTGTTACAGGACTAAGACTTCTAACTGATTTCACAATTTTCACTGTGCTAGTTTTCCAAAGAACAAGAAAAAAAGCATTCTTTTATTGCTTTAGTTTGTTTTTAAATTAATAATGACATTTTAGTGAATTAGGTTTTCTGACATTGTAGGAGACCTTTCTGTTGATGACTTTGCTGGATATATACTAAGCAAGGATTATTTTGTGGACAAGAGACATTGCAAGCTGTAGAAACCAAAACATGCAAGTCTCAATAATTTTTGATATATGCATTGAACTGATTGCACCAGCTTTTATTATTTAAGTGTCAGAAGTGTCTGGATGCAACTGTGGATCTTTCTGCTCTGTTTATAGGCAGCCCAGACTCAAATTCAGATGAACTAGCCAGCACCAGGTCTCATGCAACACAGTCTGATGAAAAACAAATGTCTACAAAGGTTAAAAAAAAAAAATGAACCCAGCCATACTACAGTTCTGACTGGGCTCCCCTCCTTTTCTCTCTCCACTTCAGCCAACAAAGAACCGCTTGTTTCATTTATTTCCCAGAAAGAAGCATTAGCCTTCCAACAAGGTCAGCAAAAAATGCTGCTTTTCAGTTCTGGTGCATTTTGTTCCAAAAATCTGTAAAGTATTAAAGCAAAAAGTTGCACTATTCCAGTGCACAGAGACTCCTTTATTCAGATTTCTGAGCTGAAAATAGCTATATAGAGATTTCTCAACAGTTTCAACTGTTAATGTCTGTGATATTCACAGTTAACTGATCTTTCCCATCTTCGATGATTTAAGATTAACAAAACCCATACAAACAACCTACAGGTGCAACATCAAGGCTATGATTTAGCAGGAAGTTATTTAAAAGATTAGAGATTTACTCTGCAAGCACAGTAACAACAAATAATGATGGAGGCTGCTTGAGTGGAGAGACAGCTTTAATGCTAATGACTAATTACTGATGACTGTTCGATTTAAAATATTTAATGAATTATTTTTACTTTTGCTTCATGCAATCTTCAGCTTTTGCACTTCATTCACTTTGAAACTATGGAAATGACCCTCCACTCTTGCACTGGCCCATGTTTGGATTACTAACCTTGAGGGGAAAGGCTTACACCAACAGGAACTTCTTTGCGTCAAAATTTAAAATGACAAGAATTTGAAAAAATGCCAACATCTCTCTTGAACACATCAACCTTTAACATTTCAGATTTACTACATAGTCAGTTGCTGGTCTAAAGGTGGGTGTCCTTTGACACAATTGGATTTAATTTACCTGATACTGAAGTTAATTCCTTTTAGACTCTGGAACTATTAACCACTGTCCTTAAACATAAATAAATTACTCCATTTGAAATCTGCCTGATAAATCACTTGTTAGAGGTTTTAATTGCAAACAACTAAAACCCCCTCATTCTTTTGAGAGCTGCATCACAAAACTCTCATTCCCACAGAATGTGCAAGTCCTCGCTAATGCTTTCAGCTCTCCTGTAAGTAATCACCAGAAGCAGGTGCCAAGATTATTCACACTGACCACAAATGAATTGTGTTTGCTTCTTTCAGGATATCCAGTAATTAAAAATTACCTGGAACAGGAAGCCTTTCCACCATGCAGGTGGTATGAGGGTACGGACTACACAGGGGGAAAAACATGTTACCCTCATGTTTCACACATTTCTAGCCAAATTTTTGGCCAATGAAAACCAAGACTTGAAAAATCTAGACCTCTTCATGGACATTAGTGAACACTAAAAAACATATCATCTGGTTTTAAACACTTTGGGAGTTTCTCTATTCTTATCTCCAGAGACTCACTTTGACATAGTTACCAAAACTGACTTTTATCATCCTTAAACAATACTAGCTACACCTCTTTTATCATGGCAGGATATGGAAACTTTGGTTCATGTGTTTATTGTTCCTAGATAGGATTTTGGCATTGTTTTATTGATTGGATTTCCTGGCTGGTTAAAAAACTGAAAGCAGAGGCAAAATGCTACAACTCCCAGTTGTCCAGACCCATTTGAAATATCATTAGCAATACAGCTGAAAGCGAAACTTCTTACATTCATGGATGATTTTCTATTAAACAACTAGTTGTCAGTGTCAGAAGCTCTTCACAATAAAAAATTCTAATGTGTAATAACAAATGTCCTTCATCTTAGAGAACCAGTGAATTAATACTGAAAGCCATCCTGCTTGTCTCACTTGGGTCATGCCTGCTTGTGGGTCTTGGCAGAGTACCTTCTAAGGTCAGGTTCTTTTCTTCAGAAGAGAAAACCAAAAATTAAATAGTTCTTCACCTAGAGTTTGATATGGTTGAACTCTCAGGATCAATGCATACACTGACACTAAACAAATTAACATCAGGCTTTCCACTGTTTTCTGCCTGAACTGCGTGATTTATAAAATGGAGATAAATATTACCAGCTTCTGCCAGAGATGAGCCATGTTATTCTTCTTATACTCTGTATTTACACATAATCTGATCAGGTGAAAGCGCAGGTGTCAAGAGCAAAAACTAAAATACATGTGGCACCCTTCTTCCTCTGCCAGAAATTCTTCTCTATTCGTAAGTGTTTGTGTGTGTGCGTGTGTGTGACATGTTCTGAAACTCCTCCACTCAGTGCTGAGGATAGAGCACCCATTTGCTTCATGGTGCCAGTCTCCTTCCTGATGAACACATGAGAACTACGTCAGCACCTTCTCCTCTGTCAAAAGGATTTCTACAGCTGAGTGCACAAAGTGCTACTGCTCTGGTCCCGCCACTGACCCTGCTTGCAGCAGGAGGCTGGGTTAGAGACCTCGCAGGGCCCGTTCCCACCTAAGCTATTCCGTGAGGGACAACCAGAACTTGTGCAAGGCCTCAGCCGTGTGTGGAAACTCGTCCAGGAAAGAAGCCCTTACCCCAGAACAGGCATCTTCACCTTTGTGAACTCACAACATCAATACTGATCTCCCAGTAACTGTCCCTCAATTCAATACATCTGAATGAGTCCACTACAGAGATTCTTACCAAACCTGTCTGAGGATGTGACCAGCAGACAGCTGATAAACACAATCTGCTCCAGGGACAGAGTGAGTACAGAACAATGAAAATCTCAGGAACTACAATATGAAGAATACTTATGACCTTTACCCCTGCAAATGTGCGTATTAATGAATTAATCTTGGCAGAACCTAAGAGAATATCTATTTCTAAGTTACTATGTCAGAATTAAGAGTGATCCAGGTACATTTTCGGACAGCATCATTACCTGGGTCAACAGATACTATGCATCAACCATAATCACGGAACAGCCCCAGCTGGACGGGACCTCGAAAGACCATCTTGTCCAAACTTACATGGAAAATAATACATTGCAAGAGAAAAAACAGACAGGGTAATAGAAGATGGCTCAGCTCTAACACTTGAGAGATCCACACAAACACAGCTGGTCCCTGTGCTGCAGACCTTGCCACTCCCTCCCTGACAACCAGGTCAAAAGTAACTACAGCATTTAAAACCCTTTCTGCCCATCAATCCCATCTCTGTACAGCCTGACGGATCACACAAGTTCTCTTGTGTACCAGAAGGGGTAAAACCAGGCACACCCTTCTGTAATTGCTGGTGCTGGACTGTCCCCTGTGAAGAGACGAGAAAGGGACAGTGGTGGCCGGGCAGTGGGGAGCGCCAGGGACGCCCCGCCTGCCTGGGCTTGGGTGGCTTGAGTTAGACCAAACACCAGTTTTAACCACAGATAAACTGAAAGCTCCTATCCACACCCAAACTCAGAGATATTTCACAAAGTGGCAGTGCCTAAAACTCTCAAAACAGCAAACTCTGGGCACCGCTTAACACACATTTCAGTCGCTCACATGGGATGTAGAGTAACTGTGCCTTGCAGCCTGCAACTCTATTTGCTCCAAGGCCCAAATCCCACATCCAACTGTGCCACAGGGTGGGCCAGAAGCCTTCTGAAGTTTTTTGCAGATAGTAGGTTCTTTTTGTATGAGCTTTTTAAGGAAATCACATATAAATTCAAGCTAACTTACACAGAAAACATAAATACTATTAGAGGGCTTCATTATTTTATGTCAAAGTTGCAAACTGTTACATTTGGAAAACATTTAAATGAAGACCAGATTGTGCTTACCCACTGGATGAAGAGTACAATCATAAAAGAAATCTCTTTAAAACAGTTTGAAAGGAGAAGGATGGAAATAACAATGGTTTTGAGTGTTGCATAATGTAGAATAGAGAAAGACTACAAAACAAGTAGCATTTAATTAAAAAAATGTTGCAAAAGAAACTCCTGTAAGGATCTAATTTTTCCTCTAAATCTTGCTACACATAGCTCAAAAGCATTCTCCAAATCTTTTTACGCCAGGGACTGCCATGAAGGCAGAGAGGCGTGTGTAGCTCAGATCCAGGCAGCCCTGCAGGAGATCTTTGATCAGGCAACCCTGTGACCCTGAGCTTGGTGCACTGCACCTGCTCTCTCCTTCCTCTGCGGCACAGGGGGTCCCTGCAGACTGGTCTTGTTCAGGGACCTGGGCCTGACAACTAAAACAAGGATTTAGAGTAACCCCTCCTTACACATACAGGCCTTGATTCTACTGGAGTAACTGACTGGCAAGAGACAGTTAATATCTTATCAATCAGCTGGAGAAGACTCTGATTTAGAATGGGCAGAAAATTAGGAACTGTGCAGCATCAGCATCACAGTAAATGAAGTTTTTGAAGTCCTTATGAAGATGCAAGAAATACACTGTTTCTGCTTGTCTTCAGTCTGAGGCTGATCATTCTCCCTTTTGCTTCCAACAACAAAACATACACTGAAAACATTACTATTAATGCTTCCCTTTCCCTAGTATATACATCTACAAATCATCTTACAATGCTAAAATGTTAAGAAAAAAACAGATTGAACAAGTCTGAATATATGCTAACCTGCAAGAATGTGCTTTCAATCTGTGTGACGAATTTCCCTTTTCATTCATGCAATGTCACTAGATTTAGTGGTGGTGTGTAAATGCGCACAGAAACCTGCCTCCCATACATTACTCTTCTGTAAATTTAATGAGATGCATCAAAGGAAAAAACATCTTCTGATGCCTTTGTTCTATAACATTTAAAAGGCAATGTTTTAAATGTCAGTGTGAAAACTAACACTAATGAAGTGCTTCCTTATAGCTCATAAATAGGCAATAAAAAAACATTGTAAGAGAAAAGGTAGAAAAATACAGCAGATTTTATAAAGTATGACTACTGACTTCAACCAACTTTCCCTACATGCTTTTGTATGCCTCCAGCACAGGCATACTGTGATTTGGTATCACTTAGTCACACTCTGTGCTTTGATAAAATGTTTGTAAGTGCCTTTGTACAATTCCCAGCAAATATTGCTGAAAGGAGTTTATAAACTAAAGCAACAAGCTGTACAAAACAGACCATATTTTCCTCCTCTTCATAAGAGGTACACCAAGGAAAACACATATGTTAGTAATTGGAAGTGCAGACCAGTGTGCAGACCTGAAATACTTAAATCCTTTTAAGTGGCACATCTTCAAAAGAAAAACTTCTTTTAATTCCTACAGTACAAAAAAATGCTAAGGCAAAAGACAGATGCACAGACTTCATTTGCTGAAAATCACAAAATTAGGGCCAGAAGGGTGGTGCTGCTGGGTAGCCAGTTCCCACTGCTCCTCTGGTGTCTGTGAGATGCTGGCACAATCACTTCTGGCTCAGAGGTCTGACTGCCAGGCCACCACTGCTCCCTGCAGCAGTGGAGCAGACCCAGGAATGCAGGTCTCAGCAGTTACACTGCTGGCAGCACAGAGGACCAGAAGGCCCTTCCTTTTGGCTATGGTAATTTAAAAATAGAGACATTCTGCTTTAGTACTGGAAACAACTGTCACATGTATTTTAAACTGCCAAGGGAAGTATTCAGAGGCTGCAGTGTTCTGTTCAGATTACTGCAATCTTCTCTGTGTGTATATACATGCACATACACACAGTTTCTAGATTAAATCTTGTAAGACATAGTTTTTAATAAAATAGTGTCACACTTAGTGTGCCTTTGAAAGCCACCAACATGAGAAAAAGTTCACCAAGACATACTGATGGAATGTTTTCTGGATTAAATAAATATGGGCACTGTGTAGATTTTTACATACCATTTCTAGTGGGAAATTCAATCACACATCTGAACCACTATGCCAAGAACTGCCCAAATACCTACCAAAAAGTAGAACCTCATCATATATGAAGAGTACTGAATAAAATACAGACTGTACTTAATGGCACAGATTTCAAAGTCTGTGGAAACACCCTTATTGGGCACCTGAAGTACCTTCAAGAACAGACTCTTCATTAGGTTTAAACTTATTTCTAATCCTTTGAATCTCAAGCGAGACCCTCCTCTAAAATTCAGTATACATGTGTTTCAGTCCAGGACTTGGCTTCCATTCACCTCCACTAATAAACTGAGGGGAGAAGTGTTCTGTACACTGCCCTGGTTTATGGCAGCACTGTTTTTTAACTAGGGACAATGTAACAGATGCTAACATAAGCGGAGGAGTTGGTATGAACAAAACCCCTGCTGTCCTATTCTTACCTCTTGCCCATTCCAGCGCTGCTATAAACAGCCTGACCCACACGCAGCTGTGGTTTGAAGCCACAGCAGAGCAATTGTTAGTTCTACCACATGCTGTGACACTCTGCAGATACCCTAACTGTTCAGATTTTGTTCAGGTTTCTTCTGCAGATATCCACTCTCACATTATGATTTTCTACTGCCCACTACATCACATAACACAACGAACACTCCTACTGCATATACGCAAGCAAGGCAGTTGTTGAGACAAAGGCAGAAAAAAGAACTGAAGTTAATTACCTCAGAGGTCAGCCTAGGTGTTTCTTATAAATTTAAGACAAAATAAGTATTGCACTACTTCTATTGGTGACCATTAGCAGACAAATGTTCAGCATTTTCTTGGCATGTGAAGAGACAGCACTGATGAACCACACTGCAAGTGAATAATCAAGAGATCATGAGACCAACTTACCAAAAACTAACCAGAACAAGAATCTGCTATGTGTTTTTAAGTATGCCTTTTTGACATAGTTTTGTGATCTTGAGCCTGTAAGCTCACCTGTTCTCATCTTCTTGAGTAGTACAAAAGTTAAAGCTCCAGAAGTGAAATATTAGGGATTTTTTGTAACTCTCAATTATACATGAAAATGTTTTCTTCCATTTACAAACTTTCTTTAAAAATTTCAGAGTTTTCATGGCTTTATTTTCACTAAGGCTTAAATCTGGCAATATCAGATTGATGTAAGTTGACAATTAAATTTACACTTGAAGTGTTAAATAGTGACTGCAGAGGGAAGCACACCAGTTATAAGAATTTTGTAGGTAATTCATACCGCAAGGCAGACTTTTTAGTATTTCGGAAGTTGCTTCCAGTGCAGAACCTTACTATGTGAAAGCCCCACCACTATAGACAACTAACAAACAAACCAGCTACAACTTCTGACCTGAAGAAACACGGGGCTGACTGTGGACAGGTTATCCAACAGCTTGGACGGGATATGGGAGGCTTGTGGGGACTTTATACCACCTCAGAACGGAAAAGCACAGACAGAACTTAGTTTTCTATGTCTAACACTACCCAAAAGCCATGGAGGCTCTCAATAGAACATGAGATGTTAGAACCTCACCTCAAACAGTACAAAATCACTTGCTGTCAGGTCTACAGAAGAGAAAATTAAGTAGATGAAGGGGAGAACAATACTGTTAGGTCTGACAGCAGAATCAGTGCTACCTTCTTGAAACCAAAATTACTTTGACAAATCAGGAGGGATCTCTCCTATCTCCTCCGTGTTTTCACCAGAGAGATGCTGTCCAGTACTCACTGAGATTCGGCTGAGACATTGCCATGGACCTCTGCGGCAGCGGTGTGGACGTGGCTGCAGGATGGTGGCTAACATGATTCAGCGGCTGGTTCATAGGTTTTCGAGGATCTTGCCATGTTGTAATTTTTTCTATGTGACTGAGAAAGAAAAGATACAAGATTAACACAAAATATCTGGTATATTATATAAACAGTTAAGCACAATGTCATGGAAGTCCTATTTGCTTTTCTTATTCCACATGTCTGCCCTTGTCATCTCACCCTCACCTACTTGTAATTATCTATCATCTGGCTGTTTACTTTTTCTTCTGATCTGCTCCTGCTGTTCTAACTTCTTTTGCTCTACTGTTGAATAATTACTTTTACTTGAACAATTGGTAAATTCTATTGTGATACTGCAAATCTGTAATACACACTCATCTTCAGGTTATTTAATTGTCCAAAAGTTGTTTACTCTTTCCTACCAGTCTTTTTATACATACTCAATACATGGTCATTCCTCACTCAGCAACAGTCATTTTGCTGAGTGTTGAAAAGACACGTGTTTGTCTTGCCAAATCCAATGCTGCTTTCCACACCATGAACACTAGTCCATCTGTATGTCTCCAAGAATACCAGCATATATTCCCACTACCAAACCAGGCAGATCGCAGCCTCGTGTGTAATCACCAATTTCTCTGTAAAGGCACGAAGAGTTTTTACTGCAATGTAGTCAACAACATACCTGCCATTTCAGTGTGCAAACCCTCATGTACATATATTACCCTGAAAACAGTGGAGTCGTGCATAAATTCACACAAATTTTACAGTGAGGTAACTATAACAATGATCACTGCAAAATATCTTTGGCCGCAGAATTCAGTGGCGAAACAACTGTGGTTTTGTTGCAACTGAAAGTTTACACGGAAATGCATCTGTTTTGTAAGAAACTTAATAAGCATTTTAAGGATGAGCATGTAATTCTATTTGAAACAAGAAACAACAAAGGAACTATGTTAAAGCAATCAACAGTCTGGTATCTACCAAGGGCTTGCCTGGTTCCAAGCCCAACCAGCTAACCAGGTTACCGTCTGTACTTGAGTGGGTTCTTCTCTATTAGTTCTTTTGTTACAAAGAGATAAGTCTTTAAGAAGAATACATCAAAAGGCATAAAAATTTAAACATTCTGTGTCTGGAAAACCATTCTGATGCAACTTTAATAAAAGAACAGTCTAAAATCTTTACTGAGCTTGGTCTTGAACCTGTCATGGCTTTTGCTGACACTAGTGGCATGGCCACCACTGCCGTCACCACTCCACACCGAGCTGATCACCGGAACTATTTCACAACCAAGTTTCAGTCTATATTGTGATGTACATCTCAGATATTACCAAAAATAGTGTGAATTACAAGCAGAGAAAGAGGAAAAGAACCTAGACGATTTTTTAATGAACAGAAAAATATGACATCTTTATGTAGTCTGTAGGCATTTTCTTTTCCTAATATTTTGCATTTAATACACAATTCTCTAACTGAAGATCACACTTTCACGTAAATGTTACTCAGCTTCTAAGCTGCTGAGTCACATCCTTTCTTCACAGCTTCTGGAGTATTTATTTGTTATTATTCACAATGAAACCACTCACCATTGCTTCTCCCTAGAATTACACCACTTTATTCTGCCCTCACTGTAAATCTTTATTACATTTTAGTTTTTCTTCTTTTTACTCTTACATTTCAAATGTAAGAATTCTTGCATATGGTGCAGGAAGTCAAAGAGCCTCAAACTTTAACAATATCTTGCCTCATCTATAATACTGAGATAGAACTATGTACATAAGTAAGGAACTTTTATGACTTGCTTTTATAAGATTCTTATTTGAAGCATATTCAAATATATGACAAAGCAGCCCCAAAATCCATACTAAGATTCTCACTTTCAAGTTTTTCATAAGCAATTTTTGCATTTCTTACTATTATAAATCCTAATATCAGAGCAGGCCATTTCTCAACAAGGTCTTCATTCATAAACAAGCAGAACAGGAAAATGTTTATTTTAGCTTCTGTTTCTGCACCACAGGTAAAACTGAAGGGGGTCTCCACAGGCAAACAAGAACTTTACATGCTCCAATAAAACCTGGGAAAGTTAAATATTTACAACTTGAATGAGATACACAAGAATCTGACAAATAGGACAGAGAACATGCTACCTTAACTGTTTCTCCAACCTGCTCAGATCCTGGCATTCCCATGCAGTATTCCAATTCAGCAAGTGGCAAATTGCATCCCAACGACAGACCCTCCTAAGAGAAGAATTTAACCAAAGCTCAGATCTAAACAGCTGAGTATTTTAGTAGGACTTCGGGATTCTGTTCCACCTGTTGTACCTTAGGCTTTTGCTAAATGCCTCCTGTTTGGGTGTCTGCCTCCTGCTTTGAAATGTCCACGTTCCTCTGAATTTGTGCTGCTGCTTTGTCCAGCATTTTGTAACTGCAAGGCTCTAATCCCTGACTTCCATGGCAGCCGTGCCAAAGACATCTCAGTGAGTTGAAATCAGCAAGCAGCAGCATGAAGGACACCAATTCTCCTTCTGCTTGTACTCACTCCAACTACAAATGTATCTCAGTGGGTTCTGTTTTCAGACCTTTTTATCCTCTGGTATTAGGAAATTCAGAGCCACTCATCTAAAAAGGTTTTAGGGGAACTGAGAAGGACAAACTGATTATTCCGTAAGCACACTATCACCTGAAATAACACAGAGTTAGACTAACAATGTTGAGCTTTTTTCGCGTCCTTTATCAGGGCTTAAACAAAGGGACCGAGTTCGGATTTTGTGACCGAAGCACATCAAAGTGAAACTGCTGCTGAGAGGGAAGCTGGTGAGTCCCCGCCCGCGCAGCCCGGGCGCTCTGAGTCAGGGGCCGCTCCGCGGGAGCCGCGCTCGCCCTGCCCTGGAGCACCTCCAGCCGCCCGCGCCCGGCTGCGCCGCCAAAGCCAAACATTGGGAAATCTGTTTACATCTCCTGGAGCACGGCCAAAGCGTTGCCCAACCTTCTCTCTGTCCCCCTGCTCCCTGTAAACAAAAGCAGCACAGAAAGGAAGTGTACTGGAAGTCAGAGGCCATTCACAGTGCTCTGAGACTCTGTGATGTGGCAGATATGCCTTTATACAGATGGGAAGTCTTTTAAATTTAAGAAAATTGCTTCAGGGCCACAGCATTTGAGTCTATTGTCTGAGCTTGCTCAGGGTACTGCAGTGCAATTTCTGGTAAAACTACAGCCAGAGCCAAGCCCCACACTATTCCAGTAACCACCGTCACGCAGGATGCAGCAGCGAAAGACGAACTGTGTATAAGCTCACAGGATCCAGGGCATCTGTAAAAGTCTAGTATCATCTACTACTTAAAAATCTTAGCTCTAGTATTCTTTTTAATGTGATCTTTATGTCTTACAGTCACAGGTGAGGAAAACTTGAGATATGAATGGGAATGATTTTTAGCTTTAGAAACAATTACCCTACGTGCACATGTCCAATTCTCACAGAAATTAATGCAATTTGTGTGTATATAGGACACTGCACTATCAAACAGGGCTAAAAAATAAAACCCAGGGAAAGTCTCTCCAGGTTCCTGTATTGGGTTTGCATGGCCTGGTTTTGGTAGCAGGGGTGCTACAGGGGTGGCTTCTGCGAGAAGCTGCCAGACGCTTCCTCCGCGTCCGGCAGAGCCAGTCCCTGGTGGCTCCAAAGACGGACGTGCTGCTGGCCAAGGCCGGGCCAGTGAGAAATGGTGGTAACACCTCTGTGATAACAGATTTAAGAAGAAAGAAAAAAAGGTTTTGGGGCAGTGAGGGAAATGTGTTTTTAAGGGTTTATTTTACTTCTCATTATCCCATTCCAATTTTGTTAGTAATAAATTCAACTCACATGTCTAACTAGAGCCTGTTTTGCTCGTGACGGTATTTAATGAGTGATCTCTCTAGTCCTTATCTCAACTCATGAACCCTTTGCTATATTTTCTCTCCCCTGTCCAGCTGCAGAGAGAAATGAGAGTGGCTTTGGTGGGTGCCTGGCATCTGCTCACCATCAACCCACTACAGTTTCTTAACTATCAGGGATCTTTTACATCGTACAAGTGAATAAGCACAAAAGGGAAGATCACACACCCGATATTCTTTGTCCTTAAACAGGGAATTCAAAAACCATAGCCACAATCTAAAGAAATGAAATCCACTTAGTAGAGGCTTCATTTACGTAAATAAAAAAGTAAGTCACAAGGTTCCAATTCACCTATGGAAACAAAACCTCATGAAGTGACCTCCAGAAGTATGATTTTACACCTTTAAGGTAAGCCAAAAAAAAAATGTGCACTAGTACTTAGTTCTCTGTAACAATTAGGGAAAAAATTACTGTCCATAAAAAAATAACTTTTTTTTCTTATGAAAACCTTTGATCTCACTTCCCTCACACACTTCAAAATTATTTCCAGGCCTAGTGTCTGTTCCTAGGAAACTTCAGTAGGAGGCAGATGAGACCCACTTGTATAGAAAATTAAAAATACTGGTTTAGGCAAAAAATTAACTCACAAATTAGTATTTTTAAATGTTTACCAGCAGTAGTTACATTTATTGGGACATCTGGAGACCTCCAAACCCACTGCTCACTGAGGAAACACCACCTCCTCCCTAAGGATGGCAGCAGCAGTGGTGCCACTGTCATACCTCGGCGAGTGCCTTGCCCTAAGGTGGTGAGTTTGGCCAAGGGTAGGGCCAAGAATCTCTGAAAGGGATCAAGAGGATCAAGAAAATGCTATAATTAGGCGGTACTTCACAGCAGCTTACGGCAGCTGTTGGAACTGGTGGGAGGACTGGCTAGGGGGTGCCCAACAAGTAGCAACTGGTGCCAGACCGGGCACAGCCTGTCACCCTCAGCACTGCCCCGCGCCCGTCCCACCAAGGTCACCTTGTGCCAGCACCCGCCGGCTCTGCAGACCTGGGGATGCACTTCTGTTACTGTCATCCTTCTAATCCCAAAAGGGGGAGGAATTTATTTTTCACTAAAAAACAGCAGGTGAGAAACATTTTAGATCACCTCCAATAAAAAATCCCGTACATATGGTATGTGCTCTACTGAATATTGAAATGGAATTTGTGAATGCTTCTTGCTAAGAATCCTTCATTAAGCACTCCTCTTGATTATTAGCAAAATATTTCTTTGCAGATATTCTGTCTCCTCCATGGCAACTATATACACAAAAGAAAGGCAGGACATGGTCCAACAACTGCATGAGAATACCGTGTTCTGTCCTCAGATGCAGTTGGACGTCTTCCTTTGCCATGCTGCTTTTCCCCTTCTCTCACCATAGACTGGAAAATTTCAAGAGCCAAGTTCTGCTCTTGTCACAGCATGAAAAGACTTTACAGAAAGTACAGCACCATGTCCTAATGTCATGCATTCGCCTGTGCATTTGATAACTGCAACTCATTAAGTAGACTGGAGCACTCCCCAGGACGCAGGAGCTACCTTCAAACACGTAAGAGACAGTCACTTCTCTTACAAGTGCTTGAAAATCATGCAATTTCAATAGGACAGCCCAATTTTTATGGCTTGCCACTTATTTGCAGCCCTGTTAAATTCAAACTTAAGTGGAAACGGGACTGAGTTAAATTATGATCTGAATCACATCCTGCTAAAGACAATGAGTTTCACTCTGGCATGAACCCACAAAGAAAATGTTTGGAGAAAATTCTTGATTGGCATCAACAGTTTACATGCCAGACTGTGCAGACAAAGCATCAATGTCATTAGGCTGCCAGTTGTCTCAGACTTTTTTTTAGGTTATGTTCACATTACCCAAAAAAAAAGGAATGTGGAAAGTTTAACACAGTGGACAAGGCTAACTGAGTGCTCGCTTCTCTTCGTTCCCTTCTGGTCGTGCACTGATACCACAGTCAATTATCTAATCATATGATTTTCCAGAGTGTACCTGTCTTACTAAGTGCATTTCACTCTTCAAAGACTCTGTTTCTGATGTGCTATGAAGCAATTTCTTTAACTAACATGCAGCTTCAACCCGTACCTACTGCAAAATTTTCAAACTCCATTCTAGTGACAAGTATAATAAACTATCTTTAAAAGATAATGAGAAAATCATCACAGTGCAACATCTCCACTCACTTCTGCAAGGCTATCCGCATTCTACAGAGCAGGGGCACAACACATTTAGCAGTATCCAGTGTTTTCAGGGGGTACTTTGAAACATCTAGCCCCTGAATCTACAAAATACGTATTGCTTTTGTGTTCAAAACACAGCTTCCAGTGACTTCAGCTACCACTATGAGTATCTGGCACATTATAAATCACAGGGAGGCATGGGGGGTGTTAGTGTAGGCTGGGAGGGGGGTTCATACTTTCAAACACATTCCCCCTTTCATGCAATTGTATGGAGATAAAAATCCACTTCTTTTTCAGCAAGCACTAAAAGACATGAACAGAAGATGAAGGGCTAGGGCCTTCCTTTAAGTCACCTTGTGAAGATACAATAATTCACAAAAATATTTTCAGCAAATAATGAGTAGAAATGGCATACCCAATGAACAATATTCACTACATCATTCTCTCATAGCCTGTAACGACCACATTAAAAATTAATGCTATCTGCAGAATATGTATTTCTCCATGAGCCTGACATTTTCCAACATCCTATACAGTAAAGCTGCTACAGCTGGTTCTCTTCCCACTACACAAAGAAGAACGCTATTACCTTCTTTCTCGTACACACAAGTGGAAGGCGCATTTATTTTCAGAAGGGTCCCATCTCCTCTAAAAAGACATATGAGAAATAATGGGTTCTTTTAAAGAAAACCTGTGATGATGCCACGCAAGACCCCAGACAGGATAATTTAGATTACTGGTGTCCCTCTAGTTAGCTAAGGACAGACACTGAGTGTCTGGCACTGGCCTGTGGGCTGCGGGCATTTGGCACAGAGTGCTGGTCAACTTGACAAAGGGGTAAGATGCTCCTTTCATGGGACATGACTTTGAGATGGGAAAATCAGAGAGCTGCAGCATATTTCCTGCTACTTAGCACAGGTGGCTCGACATGTTGAGGTTTTTTGATGTTTCCAAATGTCTGGGGCAGACCAAAGGGCACTTGGGCTGTTACAAAAAAACCAGGTTTAAAGTCTCTTCTATTTTTCTGCATTCTAAATCACAAATGATGCATGAGGTAGTTTCAGGTCGCAGCTGAATCCTGGCAGATTGTGTTACAAGCCACAGGCAGGCGCCTGCGCTTGGCTCCATGGTCACGGCAGAGCCACAGGGCGGCTGCTCTTGCCAAGAGCCCGCGGGGCCAGGATGCTGAGGATGGACACCTCGGTCTACTTGTTGAACTTGCAGAAACAAACCTTGCTGATTGATTCAGATTGATTAACAGATTGATCTGCCCGAGCCTGCAGCCCCATGGGACTCAAAAGAAAATGGAGAAAAAGATTTGGAAAGAAGAGGACAGGGCCAGGCCACTGCTCTCAGCAGTGCCCTGCAGCCAGGACAGCATCAGCTGTGAGATGGCTGGGACAGCGTCAGCCTATTTCACAGTCAGTTCTGGTCATGTGATTTCAGACAGAGGAGGGAAGAATGGGAGAGATTAACACAAATCTACAGCAGTATGTTCGTTTTACACCAAAATCAGACATCAAAAGACACATGCTGCATTAAGTTTCTAGTATGAAGAAATTCCCTCCCTGAAAAAGAAAAATTTTGCCTATTCTTCAGGCACTTCCAAAGCACTTGCTGGCACTTCAGAGTAACCTGGTGGAGCCACTCTGTGTCCACAGCTGTTGCAAAGCACTCAAGGTGCCCACATGGACACCTCAAAACAACCAGTGGCTCAGCCACAACAGCTGTCTCAGCAATTTGATTATATGCCGACATTACTCACTGTTAGCAAGGAATGGACAACATTTTGCCTTATTCAAAGCCAAAATGTTAATAATATTTTTTAAAAATCATGCGTGCAATATAAACATGTGAAACAAAAACACCTGTTAGGTGGTAGAGCTTAGAGCTGCGTGCTCCTGATTCCATTTCGGCTGTTAAACAGTTGGAAAGGATAAGAATACATCATTCCTTACATCACTAAAAGCATACAAATATAAAATCCAGTATTTCTCACTCACTTTCCTTTAGAGTGCAGAAATTAATAACAATCAACAGTTCAGCCACTTGTTCGTGTGGGAGTTTAAGTGATGCTCTGCAGTACTACCACTCACAGGTTTTAGCTAATCAAATTCATGGCACTTGCTTTTTCAGACACTGATAATGTTCCATGAAAATTACATGAAGCTTTAACAAGGAGCCACAATGTAATTATTAAACTGATTGAACCGTGGACTTTGTTCTCCTGCTGCATGTTCATCATCATTTCTGATCTTGAAGCTGGAACATTACATCTGAGTTTGAATATTTATTACCCTATGCTAAGTAACTTCTTCAGAGAAGACAGTTGCTCTTTTCCTGAATTAGTTTCAGCATAATTTGGTGCTGTGAAGCGAACTTTGAGAATGTCCTGCTAAGCTTCCCTGTAACTGACTGATTCCATTGTTGGTGTACATGGAGGCCTTAAAAAACATTAAACTAGTTATACCAATGGAAACAAAACACTCTTTGAGTTCTATTGACAACTTAACCTTTAGAATTTGGATGTAATCCCAATTCCTCAGAGAAAGAAAAAAATGTACTGAATGAAGCTATTATATAGAACATTCTTACGAGTTTTTTTAATGTATGCAATATATAATAGCATTAATGCATTTGTTTACTTGATGAGTGCCTGTAGCACACATATTTAAAGAGACATATTAATGATTTAATTAAAATCAAGTTTGTTTTATTTTTGGGAAAATGTAGCAATCTGAAGACCAAGTATTCTTTTGTGAATGATACATGACAGTCACAGATTCGTGCGGTTTCTGAAATTGTTGCACAGGTTATAGAATGAAAGGGAACTAACTGTCCTCGACTTGAGCTGGAGGGCTATCACCAGGTTTTGTTGTGAGTGCCTTGCTTTACCAGTATAAAAGCCAAGTCAAGAGGGACCGTATTTATGAACAATCAGGGTTTACATACATAAAATATAAATGGTGCTGTCATTGTAACAAGAATGGGAGAAGTGGCCCAACCTAATGAACACTCTTTGACTACCAAGATGGTATTTTTAGACAAGCTGTTATTATTTTAACATATTCTGCATTCTAGTAAAAATTAACACATAAACAAGAACTCCCCTTAAACTACACAAAGTCCCCTTATAAGGACACAATGAAAATCTTCCCCACGCAAGGACAGATGGTAGGATAGAAAAAAAACCCAGAGCAAAACAGGACACAAAATCCCTTTGAAGTTACAGAAAAAATACCTAATGTTATATTCTACTGCGCTGGTCGGAGGCAGAGAAATTAATGACTGCAGAATTGAGTCCCAGAATTCTCCTCTGTAATCTAGATTTGTATTTCATGTTTTGCTTTCTGAGTCTGTCAGAAAACCACCATTAATGTTTCCAGGACATTGTGCATTTTGGCACGTGCGTTAACAAAAAAACAAAAAAGAGATTTTTTTCTAGTACTGGTGCCATTGTAATCAGAGAATTTAGAGGGTTGAATTAATTATCATAATACCAATAGGACTCTATTTTGGCATTTAACTAACAATTATGTACTGTTTTCTCTTTGTAATTTGAAGAATAACTTGTCAAGAGCTTCAGATCGTTGCAATATATTCAAGTACACTTCTGTAAAAGGTTTTTGTTGCTGAAATAAAACTATTTTCTACTTCCTAAGTAGGCCCATCTGCAATCCTGCCTACCTTCTGATTTTGAAATCATACAGAGAACAGCATTTCTTCAAAAGACAACAAAATATTGTTACCACACTCCCTAAAATTTCTTTCCACAAATGCACAGCAGTTGGTCTAACTTTTTCCTATGACAAGCTTTTGAACTGCTTGGTCAGGGTTTCCAAACAATAACACAGATTGGCTTGAGGAATAGTTTTCCCAAACAGACAACTCTCCTTCACTAGAAACTGAGCACTGGTTCAAAATACACACGTTTGTGCAAAGCAGTTCCTGGTACTGCAGCTCGCAGGCAGAGATCATTCTCACAACCTCAGCTTTCAGGTCAGTACATTTATTAAGCTCCAAAAAGGACAAAATAACTTCTGTTCTCTGAACTTCACAGACAGCAGTATTTATATTGTAATGTGAATGCCAGTAGCTACAGCACAACAGACATGCAGAGCCAAAATAGATATTAATTTTTTTCCCTCATGACCCAAATCCCAAACTCTTCAGATCAAGATTTACATCTTGTAAATCAGACTTTACTTTGCCAAAGATTTGGTTACAACATAACCAACTAAAAATAATGTTTAGGCAACAAATTTCATTCAATATACCACAGACATAACTATTTAGATTAATAAAATTACTTTGGGTCTATATTTATCTCCCTCAATAGTGGCTATGAGGTAGCTGGAATTATTGTAAATATCAAGCCACTCATATCTCTCAGCATTTCAGAAAATAATTTGTTATTGAAATATCATCAGGACTAACTTTGTGACTGGTACCTGTAAATACAGAAGTTTTATTCACTGGCCCACGATTCAATGCGTCACACTTCTATTTTTATCCAACCACAAATTCTGGGTTGTGGTCCCTGCTATCATTTCAAGTGTTACATAGTGCAGATTTATCACAGAATCATAAGAACCATTGTTTCAAACGTATGTGTTTAACGTTAAATAAACACTGTAAGTTTCTTTTATCATGTGCAGTATGTACATGAGGACGTGTACACATGGATATGCGATGGAGTTGGACTGCCCAAGCATTTCTGCAAGGTCTAAAAAACCTTCCACACAGCATATCTACTGAGCCAGCTGCAACTCAGTGGCAACTGGTGACATTCTTGCAGACACCAGAGGGGGTGAGAATCCATACCTATTTAAAAAACAGCCAGCCAAGCTGCTTGTCATTCCCCTCCAGACCCAACCCTACGAATCCAAAACTTTTAGATCTGCTTCATACAGCGGAAAAAGGCTCCAGACACCACGGGCAGAGAAAGCAGCTATCAGGATACCTTTGGCATTTCCTCTGTAAAATAAATTCAGTGAGAGAAAATCTGTTTCACTTAAATGAATGCTGAGACAACCATGACCTTGAATGCATCAGGACTTATCTTACTTCCTCCATTTGGACCATTTAATCACCACTGAGAATACAGTACAGACAACTTCAGGAGATACGTAATTCTTAACAGACAAAAGGTAGAACAGAATGTTGCCCTCTTCATAACTCCTCAGAAGGTGAGGAACAGGAAAGTAATCAACCAAACTCAGCTGCTGGAGCTAAGGGCTGTGAAGCACGGCTCTTTCCTCTTCCCTGTAAGATTAAGAAATCCATTAGGACTTCTGATATTCAAACACAGCCCTCACTTTCAGGGACTGAAGAAACGTCTGATGGATTCTATGCAAATTATGACAAAAACCTGTCTTTTATCAACATCAGCATCTTCTCTACTATTCCCTACTACCCATTTAGAGGGTTCCCTCATAATATGGAAAAATTTCCAGGGCTTCAGTCTCTTACATGGCATATGCGCATGAGAAAAATCCCATCACTTCTTCCAGCAGAGTCACAAGAAACAAATTAAAATTGGTCTAAACACCTGTGGGTTTACCTCTTATTACCTGCCTACTTTTAATTTTGAAAGTCAGCCTAGAATATTAAAAGAAAGGTCTAATAAAGAAATAGTTCTTTCCACAATCAGCACTAGTTATCCACTGCCCTCTGTCCACACAACTTTAACCTATGAGTTCTGTGCTGCGAGGGCCTCGGTACCTCACTCTAATAGACAAAAATGGGATCAGGTTATAAATAACTTTTTCAGACGTTTCTTACACAACTCTGACTTCCAACATATTGGTTCCAGCTGTTCAAAGTTTTAGTACACAAAGGTCAGAAGATGTCCTGCTTGGTTTATTTTCTTTCTTTATGATTCATGGTGGAGGTGATTAGCTAGCAGATGAATTTTTCTTGGACCCTATTCCTACCTTCCATACGAGCTGATTAGTTCCCATGGAAGAAAAGGCAGGACAAATAACCACACTAATCGCCAGAGTTCAGAAAGTTGACCTTTTACAATCTCAAAACTAATGTGTATCCAGGAAATCCTGCCAGACAGTCACTGTTTGCAAATGGTTGGGAAATGTGATCATTTGCCATGAAAAACAGATGAAAAGCAGGAGCTGGTTAAAAGACCAAGTCTTTTCTCAAACAAAACCTTTCCAAAATAAAGAAACAATGTCTCAGAGCTGACAGTTGACCTGAGCTGAGGAAGGGTGACAGTTCTGTACTGTTGCTCTCTGTACATGAGAATTTAAAAATGAGACCAGAACCTCAAGTAAGATTTAGCTGAACAAAAGGAATTTCTGTAATTTCTGACACTGCAGCAATATTCCAATCAAACACAGTCTATTTGGAAAGAAATCTTCTTAAGATTTAAGTACAAATATGGACAAGCAAGGCTTCCCTTAAGCTGAGAATAATGTATAAAAATATCAGATGTTTAGCAATGTAGGTGCATCTTACTTATTTCTAATGGGGTGCAAGGAACATGTGTTTGAGGATTACTGGTATGAGCAGAGAAGACGGGCACATGCCACAGGAATAAAACAGTCCTGGTTAAAAATTTAGCGGGTAAAATTTAACTATATGTTGCCAGTTTCATAATTCACAATAATGAAAGTGATCAGATTATTACCTGAGTGGTAAGAGTAATGATCCAGTATTTTCATTTTCAGTTCAGCCTACATCAGCCAACATAAAATCACAGTTGCTTGGGTACAACTGAATTGGGACTCGAGCTACACATCAGATTAACGCCTCTAAAGCCACAGCTCCAACACAGATTGAGTCAGAGGGTACAGGCGTTGCTGTTCGTGACACAGAGCTTTGTGCAGCTTTGTTCTCGCACATGGTGACACGAGGCCAGCGACCCAGACGGAGCTGTGTCCCCGTCTCCCTGTGCCAGGGGCCAGACCAGAGCACGAGGAGCGGGAGGCCACTCCAGCCCCTTCTCCCCAGGAGTGCCACCAGGAGCAGGAGCAGAGCCCCGGCAGGGGAGCAGCTCCCGGCTGCTCCCAGGGAGGAAACCGAGCAGCAGCCAAGAGAGAGCCAGAGCATCAGGAACCCGAGCGCAGCCCATGGGCCGCTGACAACCTCCTGCATTTCCCTTCAAATCTGCTCTCACCTTACTCATCTTCTGGGTTCAAGCAACTGTACCTGGCTGGGGGTTTTTATTTCCAATGTCACAGTATTTTCCACTACCAAAGATATGGTTTACCTGTTGTTTTCATGGAAGGCACTGTCTGTCAGTGCTTACATTAAATCCTGTCAAAATAAAGGAGGCAAAATAAAAACTGGACCAAATTAAGCAGCAGGAGGTCATTTATCAACCCCAGATTTAAATTTGTAGCCCTGTTCATGGCATAATTAACACAAATATCTGAAGTTTGACCTCGTACAGAACAGAAAGGCCAAACCAGCTGTGTGAACTGAAGAACAAGCATGTATGCCTCACTTATGTTTGAAGTGATCATCCTCTTGCTTTAGATTACTTTAAATAAGAAGCAGGAAGTGAAAGTACAATTATCTTAATAACAGATTAAAGATTAAGACACAGTCTAGTCATTGCACCAATTACAAATGTCATGTCAACAAAGAAAGCTACTTTTTTGATCATTTTGACCAAGATGCCATGTGATACAAAGGAATGGATCTGTTAAAGGTGACTCTCTGAACTACGAAGGAAAAATAATGGCTTATATCCACCTATTTCAGTAGCAGCTCTATAAAGATCCTGTAAGTCTCTTATAACGATAAATAATATTCCTCTCACCTAGCATCTTCCAAGTAAATACCTCTGGGACTCAGCCAGATTCAACAAGCTCCAGATCCCAGTTAGTATTAAAAGTTCCTGGCTTACCAAGACTAAAAAAAAAGTATGGAAATAGAGACCAAATGTTGTACTCCATCATCACGCAGTGGAGGACTGGAATGCAATGCTGACCAGCTGCCTGCAGTCCTGTTGTAACCACTGGAAATCAATAGGCTAAAACAGAATCTAAATATTTTTGCATTGGACTAACAATCCTTTACAAAATATATTAAAAACCAGTGTTGACATCAACTTCTTATGCTTATTTAAAATGTTTGCTATTGATCTTCATTACAGCCCATTTTTTAAAAAAACATTCCAAACATATGAATTAAACACAAAACTCTTCATATCCAATGGTGAAAAATTGCCTATGTTGTGCATGCAGACTGCATTGATACATGGAGGCGCCTTTTTCCATAACTTTCCTGCAAGAAAACTTCACACGTGATCTTTCAAATCAAATCCCCACACAATTTAACAAATCTATATATGGTTTGCATTGTGTATTTCTTCTTTAATATTCATGAAAGCAAAACTTTTCCCTGTAAAATCCAAAATGCCTTAGAATTAAACCAAATCAGCAAACTTTTTATCTTGATTTTGAAATACTTGTATTTAAATGCTTTACAATAGGTGATCTTATTAGGATTTTAAATTTAAATAAACATTTTTTAAAGTGAGAATTCAGTAAAGAATTCAGCAAAGGGAAGACTTTGCATGATTTATTTAGGCCTAGCAGAGATGATCTGGCAGGTCAAGACTCTTGCATATCCCATCTGGAATTACACTATCAAAGGAATACTCATTCAAATGTCTCAAAGGAATAATTAAATTGTAAACTGCAAACTGTCAGGAGTTAACATTAAATACATTTTTTTTAAAGCTGTGGTTTATGTAAAATGTCACATATAAATTAGATTTTAAAAACTGACATATTTTTGTCTCACAGACCCTACGGTGAAACACCTTTGAAACTTTTCCTTTTGGTGAAAATGCTGGAAACTGAATGACTGGAAAACACCTCCCTTCTGCCAGCACCCAAAACAGACGCCGCAACAGGGAGCTGCACAAAAGAGTCAGGAAAAGATCGGGTCTGTAACAGGTGGAATTTCTGCAGTGGTATGTTCTTTCCATATGGCCCCTACAGGAATTTTAGTTCGGGCTTTTTTCCTCTCTGCTGCTCCTAGTGCAGTCATCAAGAAGAAAAACACCAGATAAGACAGAGTCCTTGCTGATGGTTCTGCACTTTGCAGGTGCTTTATAAATACAGTCAAGTTAATCTTTCCACACAGTATTTTATTTATCTGCAGAAGTCAAAACTGAACTTCACATGTTTTCAACAGAGCTATTTCATTACAGTTTTGAGGAAGTTCATCTTCTATCCGCCAGTGAACAGAAGCACGAGAATAACAAAAGTCTTTTAGCTTGACTTTTCCTTAAGATGTGTCCCTCTGTCTTGGGTATTAAAATATGAAGGACGAATCTTTAAGTTTCCATAATGCTTGTGCTAAGGGAATAATCTTTCAATAATTTCTAATTTTTGTATTTATTGCAACAGTAAAGACTACAGCCCTCAGGGGGAAAAGAGCAGTAACAAAGGTCCTGGGATGGAGGACCAGATTATTCATAGCAAGGTCAAGACTGGCACCAGTGATGCAGCACAGCATGAGCCCCTCGCCACTGAGTTATTGCTTGGGATTGCATGTACTTAGAACCATCGTTCTGCTGCAGTGATTCCTGTGGTATGGAATTTTTAACGCTCCACTTCCCTTTCAGCATGGAGTCATTCTGCTTTTTACAGGTGCACAATGTCCATGGATATTTCCAGCACCCAGGACGGTCAGAATAACAGAGCTGCTTGCAAATCTGAGAAGAATCTGCCTCTAGGCTCAATCATTTCTATAGTAATTAAAAAAAAAAAACCCATGCTTAGTAACCTGATTGTGAATATGCAGGGCTTTTCAGTCTATTAAAATTAATCGGAACATTTTATTCATTAATCATGTCATTCCATTTTAAAAAAATCTCAACCTCATACATGCCAGAAAGAACTCCCAACTTCAATTTCCCCATTTGGTCTGTTCTCTTGCTTTGAAAAGTTCTCAGTTGTGGTCAAAGTCTCTGTCAGACCCAGTGCAGCAATACTGACCACGGGCACAGGAAAGATCACTCACAAAGGTGCAGAGGCTGCACACTTTCAAAAACACGCTCCTGTGCTGAAGTTGCTTTCATCTGAAGTCTTCATATGAATAGGTGTTTTTTGGGGTTTTGGGCATTTTTTTAACAAGATCATCTTAAAATTGTTCTTCACATGAGATTCACATAACAGGAGGAAAACAGTAGAACTGTAATATCCCCATAGAATCTAACAAACGGTTACTTCCATATTGCTTTATACCTTTAGAAATTACATTTTAAGTAACAGCATGCATTTCTTTTCCACTCTACTTTACAGCTTCCTGTTTTTTTCTAGAAAAATGAATCAGACATTTGTTTCTCCAAGATAAAAAAAGACCACTGAAAATATTGTTCTAGTAGAAGCCATCCTGACAGAAAAAGGAAATGTTCATGAGACAATATCCTCAGCAGAAGGCATGCTTTTAGTAAAGCAAACCAGGCAGTACCACAAGACTACTCAAATAAATGCAAACATATGTCTGTATCTGCAGGGAAAGTAGCACAAAATGGAAACTGACAGTGCTTCTGTGTCTCAATTGTATCCCAGTTTGTTTTATCTGCAAACTTATGCTTCTCTTTCACCCTTTATTGTCCTACTCTTTGTTCCAAGACAGAGCTGGCATAACTGCTGAAAAACACCATGCCAAAACCTCAAAATTTAATGAATGTTTTGAGCAGCATTTGATTATAAATACACAACATGAATACCAGGATCATTCCTATGCTAAGTTTTGGCAATTACTTGACAAAAGAATCAACACAGGAGCTGCTTTCTGGAATGTACAGCACCTGAAACCACTTCTGTTGCCAGAGACTGCTCGCTCATTTCCACGCTGCAGCACAAAACAGGGACCCGCCACGGCAGCACAACACTTCATCCAAATGTTTGGCAATGGAACATCCTGGCAAATTTGCCAAATAAATCACAAGATATATAACTATACACAGTTTAAGGAATCAAAGTTAGATCTTCCCTCTGTCCTCAAAGAAAGACCATCAGAGAAAGAAAATAAACATAATAATGTGAATCATCCAGTCACGGCAGATGACTGCTTAAAACAGTATTTCTTCATAGATTTGGGTGAGTATTAGCATGCTTGATACCAAGAGCTATCTTTTAATTTGCAATTTATGAACTAACTTTGCTGAGTTTTTTGTAAAGTTACAAATCTCAAACGAGGATCTCTCCTAGCTTTGAAAAAGTATGTTTTACAACATACATACCTTTATTGACTAGTCTCAGAGCTGAATCTTTAACAAAACCTTAATTTCTTTTAAATATCAATGATTTTCTTTTGTGCTTTCAGTAAGTTGTAAATAATCTCACTAGAAATCTCATTTACTCTAGTTAGTAAGTTTTACATTGTCTGGTCCCTTGAAGTAGCATAATTTCATTGATTTTCCATTGCCATAAAGTCTTTCAGTAACAGACAAAAATGAAAATGCCGACTATAAGACATGAACAAAGAAGTAGAGCCCTCCACCACCTGCAATAAAAATCAGACTTTATCTAAAATTATAACCTACTATTGGTAATGTCAGGGCTGAGAGACAGTGATGGCAGCATCTGTGAAAATACCATCCCATGACTGGAAAAGTGTTCATCAAAGGAATGGCTGCCAAAGCATTATGCCAGGTACACCCTCTGCAGGGTGAAGGGATGGCAAGAATCACCGGCATCCCTGTACCTCTCCTGCTGGCAAGGCTGCCACATCAGTTAGAGCTGTAAGTTGCAGAGATACACATTTATTCAAAATTAAAATCTGGTCCACAATTTTCACATTAACTTCACTCACATCAAACTGTCAGTTTTGATGTGCTGATACAATTCAGCCATATACATTTGCAAAAAAAAAGCCTTTCCCCCAATCTCTCAAGCAAAAAGCACTTCTCTTTCTGTTTAAACATATACAGTAGAATGAGTAAAACATGAAATGGGAAATGCAGTATCAAAACCAAATGTGAAACAAAAAAACCTTTTGTGAAGAACTCCCACACTAAATTCTGCTTATCAGCTCCAAAGGCTGACCTTTTCTACATTCCCCACAGAGCTGCACGATGATGCCCACACAGCACAGGCTGCACTCATTTCCTGATGCAAAGCCCGCTTTGTTTCAGTCCAGAGACACCTGACGCAGGTGAGGGCACTGGCAGGAGGCTGCAAAGAGGGGTGTCCACACGACAGAACTGCCCGTGTGCTCTGCGAGAAACCATATGGAACACATGTCAAAATTAGAAAAGCTGCTTTTGTCCAAACAGTCTGACTAAGCAGACAATCCAAAGCCTTTCTCAAATGGCAATTAGTTTTACCCCTGAAGCATTTGAAAATACAGGATTTTAAGAAAATCCTGAAAACAACTTTGGCATTTCTACCTTAACATTACAAAAGGCTGCTTAAGCAAACAAGCAACACCCAACAGTTCGGTTTTGTTCTTTCTTTCATTCCTTTTAACAGACAATAGAATAAAACAACTTCAAACCCCCATTGGCCAAATTATTTTATCAGGTGAAGAGACCTTCGGAAATACGGTACCTGAAAATCTAACAGACTCCAGCTGGGTATGGTGCCTTCCTTGTATACACCTCTGTGTGCTCTATCTCCAAAAGTGTTTGGGGAGTTGCTGTAGTTTGTACAAAGTATCGCTAGCTTTTGTAAACCACCTGGCAGCAGAAGTGTATTTAAAGAGCAATCTGTAGCCCTTTTCAGGGATTTTGAACTCCTGTTGCTGGCAGCAATCAGTCAGGAATCACCAACAACTGCATATGATATTTTGGTGGTTAAAGTCTGAGCTGATCCATGGGAACACAGGCTTTGTATGCACTCAGAACGGTAACACTGCAAAAGGATGTAAGTTTGCATTGTAAGAAACAACTTCCATGAAGCAGTATTTAAGGTTTATTACTGTACACTGCTTCAATACACAGAAATCTTTTCACAGACAAGAACAGAAGCTGAAATAAAGTCCGGAAAGAAGGCACGGAGAAATTACACAATTTCCAGAGAGACACACTCGGCAGCACAACAGGAACCACACTGTCGTTTCCTTCAGCCTAGGTCAGCTTCCCAGTGATTCGTATTTCCCTCTGCTCAGATGCTGCTGTATTCAGGGGCTTCACAGTGCCAGTGAAGACTAAGGAAATATATCAATCAAGAAGTTTTGAGAGCTTCTTTAAAAGCCCACACAAAATTTAAGGCTCACAGTTCAAACACTATTTTTGGTTTCAGAAACAAAACACTTTAAACAACTTCAAGAATTGCTTGACCGAGGACTATTACTGCATTCTATAATGCTTACACCTTTGCTCACCAATCAGTCATTGAAAAACAGGAACATAGAACATTTAATAAAAACAACAACAGTAGATAGACTAGGAAAATTGATCACAGGTAGGAAAAAAGGATTACTTGTGGTACACGAAAAAACTCCAATGTACCATGGACGTATCCTGCTATTCTCAAACCTGGAAGACTCTCAGAATAATGCATCCAAAAATTATCAGGGACAGATCAATACCCAATGAACAAAAAGGAGCATTTTGACCATGAAAACAGAGAGGGGTCAGCAGATGTATGATCAGAGAAACAAGAAACTGCAGGAAAAGCTGTGTCTGAACTTGCAGCTCCGCTGCTGCTGTGCTTGTGCTGTGACTGCTGAAGCACATGCTGTGAGCCATGAGGACATGCGAGACGGCCAGCTCCTCTTTCACATCTCCTTTTATATTGCATTATTTTCTGGTGGCACTCTGAGCAATTATTTCAGTTTTAATACAATACATTCTGCTCAATTCTCTTAGCAAGTCTGCCTCTGTCTCTGCATTGTAGCTTCCATTACATCTGCCTTTAAAATAGTCATAGGTAGGGAAAACTGCAGGACAGTGCAGCGTTCCCAAGTTTTCCATTCTTGAAGAGTTCTCTAGGTCTGGACTTTGAGTTAATCAATGAAAAGAAAAATATCAACAAACGAACAAACAACGAACCCCAAAATACCTCCACCCTACCTCTTGCTGACCTCTCTCTCCCTCAATGAAGAGGGAAAATGCCACAAGTCTGTACGCTGAAATTCAGCCCACACGACATTTCCTTTGGATTTGATTGCTTTGATACAATTTGTATCTGCCAATCAAGCAAAGCCCCCGAGCACCGAACACTCTGTTACAAAGACGCTCTTGTCCTGTAAGAAGCCCCGACATCAAAAAGACAGAATTTTCAACTTCAGCCAAAGAATCCAAAAGGAAACAAGCCAAAGCCCAACCAATGACTCTTGGAACATTATTTGAAGGAGTGAACAGCAAAAAGCTGGAGAGGAAGACTTTACAGATTCTGTATTGTGAAGCCTGTTCAGAGTGAACACATAACCTTCAGGAGCAGACAGGTCTCCACACTGTCATTTACTAATTATGGCGTAAAGATGGTCAGGCAAACCAACTTTTAGATGTTGGCTATAGCAGCGCACAAAAATGATAAAAACAAACATACTATTCATTTTCTTTCTTTGAGCAACCCAAACCATTAGTAAAGACAAAACCCTTCCAGATGGTTTCAGAAAAAGCACCTAGTTTTCATGGCAGCATTCGTAATTAACACCTGAATCAATTCAACACATACCTTTCTAAGAATATGCTAATTGATGCTATTTCCTAATCATTAATGCATAAAGCAATTGTATTTTCAGCTCATCTAATGAGATGAATGTGTGACAGTTATCATCCATTAATGCATAAATACTCCAGGACTTTGGGTTTAACACTATGATTAAAGGACTAACTTAAGACAAATTTCATTAAACCAATAATTCTGTGCACGTTATTAATTTATTATCTTAAAAGTGTACATTAGTCCAATATATCAATTTCTACATCAACACAGCGGTTTGTACAGGACAGTTATCACTGATTCCTTAAATAATTTAGAAATGCATACACCAAAATTTAATTTAAATTCTGGTTTCAGACAGCCCTTGACAAAAAATTCCGTAAGTATTTCCTCAAATGAAACTCTTCTTGTTAACACTTCCAGGGTCAGTGCAGTCTTGCTTAAAGCTTTCTTCACTGATGCTTTACAGCCAAATCTGAAATGTAGCCTGTATCCTAACTCAGAAAACTCAATGGGAGAGGGAACTGGATCATATTCTGCAAACCAAATGTGTCCCTGAAGCAATTTTATTCCATATCTACTTCTATCCTCAGATTTTATTAAGCCGTACATTAATCACCAAATTCTTTATGCACCACAGATGATATGATTTTAGATTCTGAAAAAAATAGTCTGTTCATCATGGAAAGACATCATCTTGGACTAGAAAATTAATAAATACCAGCCTTCATCAGAAACTCTGTAGCTGTTTCTACTGCCAAATACAGAGAATAAAGAGTAGTTCATGGATCCTTGGTAGTTTTTTAAGTGGACCTCCAACATCATCATCATTAAATCAGCACTTGAGCTCTAGACTCCAGTTAAAGGAGCAATCAGACAGACCCCTAATGCTGTCAATCACAGCTTGAAAATTTAGTTTTGATTTGTGCATTCCAGTCTCAGAACTTCCTGAGTGTCTCTAAAATGAGTTATGAATGTGAGCTACAGTTGAATTTCTGACAATTAAACTTCAGTGGTGTATCACAGCTTTCCTGCCCATTAAGAACTCTTTAGTGCACTCAGCAATTCCAGATAAAAGCCCCTGGCAGTAAAACATCTTGGTACTGTCCAGCATGTTACAACTTACATTTAATAAAAGGATGCTGGCAAGGGGGACAGTTCAGGCCCTAAGAACCACAGGAATAACCACTGGAAACAGGGAACAAAACAAATCCCTTAAGATGTGGATTAAATGCTGCAAAAGCCGCATGAATCTGTGAAACATCTCTCTCTAGTGCCTGACACCAGAGGCAGCAGGGGTGCCCGGCCTCTTGCTTTGCACCACCCTTCTACCAGGGCCAGGGAGAGCCCCAGGGCCAGGAGCCCCCCGCAGGGCATCTCCGCACCCGCACTGGCATCACCGCACCCGCACCGGCATCACCGCACCCGCCGGGCATCACCGCACCGGCATCACCGCACCGGCATCACCGCACCCGCACCCGCATCACCGCACCGGCATCACCGCACCCGCATCACCGCACCCGCACCGGCATCTCCGCACCCGCACCCGCATCACCGCACCCGCACCGGGGTCGCGGCTGCGGGACAGCAGCGCAAACAGCTTAACAAAGGCGCGGTGCTCTCCATTCTCACCAGAACTCAGCTGAGTTACTCCTCAAGCATTGTCCATCTCCTCCTCCACTTCCAGCTGTGTAACCACATTCCCGAGATGGAAAAGTTTCTCTGTGGTAAATGCTGCACAGCACCAGGCACAACACGAATATAAAATAGTAACAGTCTCTACAGAATTAACACAAATGCTTTCCAAGGAAAGACCATACTAGAAAATCACTTCAGCAGTTCAGCTATCTTAGCACTATTTGTTTTGTCATTCTCAGGAAGAAAGTTTTTCATTGTATTTGTATCGCTTTTTATAGTATTTATATTATTTATATTACTCCTCTGCTGTCCCACTGAACACATTCAGTTATAAAAAACCAATCATGTGTTGAATCAATGTCTACTCCAACAGAAACCAGCAAGAAAAAATCTGAACATTCTGAGTAAATGAAATATTGTAAGTAATTAGACTTCTCACCACCGAGCAGAATTTACTGGTAAGTATGTCCTGGTATGGCAAATGTTTACTGTAACATTTTAAAACAACAGCGATAAAGATAACAGTGGCAAAAGTTTCACAGATCTGTTTATGAGAGTCTGACCAAGAAGCTCTCTACACACACTGAGAAAATACCAAACCCTCAGTCTTCATTTGAAATACGAGGCTGTACCTCCCAAACCCAAATTGGTATAAAGGAACACTTGAAACATTCTTTTTACAGAGTGTGTATACACAGCCCAGCATGTGGATCAATACACAACTGACACCCTCCACTCCCAGGCCTAAGAGCAGGCAGTTGGCCTGCCTCTACAGAAATGCTTTTTATCAGAAATAAATCACACTTACATTTTTTTCCACACATGCTCACACAGAAAAATGCTTTAGATAACATTGCTGCAAGTGTGTGTTCATTAGCCTGTTTTCCAGCCCCCACTTGTGCGGTTTGGTATTTAATTACAGGGTGGAGTGGTCCCCAGGCTACTTATGTTTCTTCCAGTCACAGCCAGAAAATTTCTGCAGGAACTGACACGCAGGAGTGCAACTGCTTCAAGTTGTAGCTGGTTCCCTGTCAACATGGGTAGCTCACTGTTCATTTAAACTCCCACTAGTACTTCTGTTAAATAATTATTCAAAATACATTTAAATACAACAAGTTGCATTCTAAACTTCAACAGATAATAACGGCTTTAACAGGACCTAATTTGGCTATTTACTCTTAATTGGTGTCTCAATTTTCTTTTGCTAATGCCAAGAAACAAATCTTTATCATTATGCTGGAAAGCACTGGCTTTTTTTTCCCCTTGAATATAGGGAAATGTAACCTTGTATGCCTAATTTGATCAAATATGATCACCTGGCTCAAACGCTCTATTTTATTGCACACAGCTTTAAATGCTCCTTACCATAATCAATCTTAAATTATATTTTCACCTGAAAAGTATTACACCATTTGTAAAAGACTGCAATTCATATGTGAGCATTTTATAGCTAAATATTACTCCCCAAAGCACTGGGGTATAACAAAATACATTAAAGGTATAAAGAAATGCATTATTCCAATTAATTTTTATATAAATGAGAAAAGTTCTATTGGACAGATAAAACCAGAGAAATGAAACAAAGATTAACCTAGGTAACAAATTACATGCACAATGAGTATTGCATTTTATATTAAAAAGGATGCTGTTAGTCAGAGTATTACTGTTGACAGGATTTGGGAAAAAAATTTAAAGACACTTTGAGTTCCTATCTATGCTTTTTATTTACTAAAGGCCTTGTATTTTTGGCCTAAGCAACAAGAACCCATCGACTTGGAAAACTCTGCCTCCAGGTCAGAAATGCATGACAGAAAGGTGAAACCACATGAGCCCTTTTTGATATCAGTCAAAAAACACAGAGCAGACAAAGACTGTATTATGCAATTTTTAACCAGAGGTATCTGAAAACACCCTCTGGCAAGAATTTATACTGAATAATTATTTATGAATGGTCTGTTACAGTGCTCCTGTCAGTCAGCTACTTCTCTGTAGCCTGTTCTATTGAGAAAAACGCATGCAAAGTCTAGAGACACAAGATCATCTCATTTAGGTGACAAACGAGATTAGTAACAAACTTCTAAGTTTGGACCTTGGGACGTATGCACACAGTATCATAAATGATATACCGTGACATACAGAAAAGTATTTACATGCTTTGCTGGTAGCTCAGAGTGTGACAAAAGGCAAAAAATCTAAACTCTGTGCAGAGGCATTCGGAGACTGGGCTCTTGAGTAATCCACTGGAGATTCCAAACCCACGAGGCAAAGAAATCATTATACAATCAAGTAAATTATTATTTTTTTCACTTTTCTAAACAGTTTTGTCTCTTTTTCCCCTCACACGTTTTCTCTATGATAATTATGATGGCTGAATACCCACACATGGTTTAACGTGAAGTCAAGGTTTTATTCTTCAGACCAAGAAGGCTGTAGCGAGTAAGTAAATGACGTCCTGGAGCCCTGGCAGTTTAACTCCCTCAATATCCTCAGGCAGATGCTTCAGCAGCAAATGTTTTATTTCATTAGCAAACTTTTCATCTTATTTACCAAATTAATGCAGTGCCACTTAGTTTGCAACGAGCCCGCAGCTGACTTACAGAATCTACCGAAATAAGGCACTGTTGCCTTACCACTTACTACAGCTATTACGTATTTTCAGGCCTATTGAACTGCTTTGAATCAAATGTCATAAATAAAACACTCTGGGTAAAATGACTGGCCAGAAGAGATCTCGGCGGTTCCGTTACCACACTTTCCAAAATCTGCCACTAGAACAAGGCGGCCTCCCGCCGTGTCCCGGCGGACGAGGATGCTTTAAACACATCGCGCCGCAGCCGGGCCGGGCAGCTCCCACCCATCCACAGCCCCTACGACCCCCGGCAGGTCACGGACATGCAGAGCTCTGGTCCCACGTTCCAGAAACTCCCTGGGAAAACTGTTATTGAACTCATTTTCAAAAAATTTAAAGTTCCAGGATCTTGGACGTGTGGCCAAGCAGGAAAGAAACGCGTTATCAACAGGTACGGCAGAGCTTCTGCCCGGCCCCGGGAGCGCCCCCGGCTCTCCCTCGCCTCTCTCTTCCCAGCGGGAAGGGATTTTCCCCCCGGAATGTCGCATACACCTCGGGCCCGGAGGCCACCACCCCGGCG
>VYZT01029932.1:29083-57072 GCA_013400735.1 Pomatostomus ruficeps | reverse complement strand
GGGCCCCCCGGGCCTCAGGCGAGCTCTGGGGCGCGGCCGCTGGGCTCCCCGGGCGCTCCGGCTGTGCGGCGGCGGAGCACTGACGGGCCTGGCGCTCCGTTGCGCAGCGCTTATTCGCCTTCACCCTTGGAGTGGCGAGGCGGGGCCCGGTTCCGTGGGCGGCGCAGGCCCGGCCGGGTCTGAGCCCGGCTGGAGCGGCCGCGGTGCCGGCACTGCCCGAGGCCGCGGGAGGAGGATGAGCAGAGCGGCCTGTGGAGCGCTCCCCGAGCGTCGCTGCTGCCCGGTGGGCGCCCGGCCCCGCTCGCTCGCTCCGCCTCTGTCGGTGTGTGGTTCTTGAGGCTGGCTGTGCTCAGAGCTGCTGGGTGGGTTCGCAGGATAACGAGTAGCGTGGAGTGTGACTGACTGAAAGCCAAATTTTTAATAAAAACATTAAAACTAATTGAGAAGATTTGTTTCTGCATCTTCACAGATGTGAATGCTGATCTTACTTCGCGTGCGTCAGTGTCCGGTTCTGTGACAGGTCTGAGGTGGAGATTTGTGTCAGTAGTGATGTGATGGCATCAAAGTGCAAGAATTCAGATACGGGAGGATTAGAAGATGCGAATGAGAATTATTGTTATTAGCTGTCTGGTTTTTGTTCATCCTGTGATTATGAAATTTTGGAAGGTGCAGCCTAATCTAGCAAAATATTTGGAATGTTGTCACAGAATTTTTGTATGTTCATATGGTTTTTTGTGATTGCTGTAAGAATTATCGTCTTATTTGGCTTTGCCATAATACAAGTTTTTTTCATACAGATGTACAAGTTGGTTTTTTTTTTCAGAAGTGGGAGGGAAAAGCTGTTTTGTTGAGAGAGTTGAAACATGAACATAACTGTGTGGACATGGAATTGCTTTGTGTTCTGAAACACATCTTGAATTGATTGAGATACAAATATCTGAAAATTTCATATTTATGGGTAGCTTGTGAAGCTTGATGTGTGAATATTTGCCAAAAGCTGTGGAAGTTCTTGTTTATATCTTGAGCCGTGTAACTTCTCTGTGGGCTCTATCTTAAATGTGCATCGTGTGTTTGCTTCAGGGCTGTCTTGCTGCTCGTAACTGTGCTGCTCCAGAACACCTTTTCTCCTCCTCATTTCTGTCCTGTTCAGTCCCATGGCAGAGCGATGCAGCGCCTCAGGCTCGGTTTGGTTTGTGAGTTCTCGCATGGAGAGTGGGAAGAAATGCTCGAAGTTATTTAAGGACTGTTTTGTCTGTACACGTTGGCAAATCGCGTGTAAAATGCGGAAAGTTACTGCAGAGTCAGGTTTAACTTGTTTTGTGTGGTTTATGGTATAGCCCTTTTCCACACACCTGCATTTCTGTGTGCTCTGGGCTGTCTCCCTCAGCTGAGAGGGGAATGCTTTCCAAAGAGCCCTGGAATTTCAGGAATTGTAAGGCTTTCTGGCTTGCATTTGAGGCAGCAGATCCTGAGCACAGAAGAATTTGAGTGTATGTAACTTTGGCAGGGAAGACTGCGCTGTATGTGCGTATTGTTTGCAAGGATCACTTTAATCCTGGTGTTTTCTAACCTTGTCTAATACTCCTGTAGTGCTTTTCTCTGTGTTGAATTTACTGCGTTGTTTAAAGCGCTGTGATTGCTTCAAGTGTGTTGTTGCTTCTGTCACAGTAAAAATGGCTGCGTGTTTGAAACAATGGTTCTTTTATCCTTCCAGTTCCACTGATGTCCTCTTTTCTAGGGCACACTGAGAGAAGGCGATGACTCTTAATTTAGTAATAAAAGTTCATTAATTTTGTAATTCGCTACAGTTTCTTTCCTGTGAGTGTAACTTCATTTCTGTGAACCAGATGGAAGTTTCACAAAGCATTATATATCTGATTCTGACCAAGTTAGAATCATGAGAACTGTTTTTGAAAGTATCAGCTGTTTCCTCCGAATAGTAATGACAAATTCTAATTATCTTTGTGTTAGTTTAAATCAAATCTGTCTCTCTGGTGTTTGCTTTAATTAACGTTGAGAACCTCACATATTGGGACAATGCTTTTTGCTTGAAAACCCTGTGAAGGATAGGTCAGAAGGACAGGGATTCTTAGGTGTTTCCTGATTCTGAAGAAGAAAGTAGTGATATTGGCTGTGATTTTCAGTTAAGTCAACAGACAGTTTTCAGAAGAAATATCTACAGTCAAATGAAAACAAATTCACATGGAACCATTTATATAAGAGGCCACAATTTGGAGGTTTTCATCAAAAAAATTGTTTCAACAAATGTTTTGGATTACCTAATTGAGTGAAGTTGTTTGTGAAGTATTTTTAATTACTCCAATAAAAGAAGTTAGAGGAGATCCAGATGTTCAGATAATTATATTATTAAGCGCGTACTGTCCACTTTTAAAACTTGTCTGTTAATTATTTTAATTCTTATAGCTATGTTGGACCCAGAAGTGGACCCATTTCTGTTGTTTTGTGTTGCGACTATTTTACGTAATTCCTTATTTTGAGACTGGAAGAATCTCTGGAGAGACTTAGTCGTCCATCTGTGGAGGATGCAATTCTCTTACCTTCAGTAGTGAAAGGGGTCAGATTTCCTGCCGAATGTTGCACTTCACTGGTGCTGGTTTTGTACGCGTGAGTATGAGGTGTGCTGGATCATGTATGCTTGAATTCTGAGCGTTGGATTTTCTGGCTGGATCACGTTTAGGTGGGAGCTTTTATAAAGGGAATGAGACGCTTTGTGCTTTCTGTGCTCTTAAGAGGTTGCTTGCCCCCAGTCGTGCTGTAGCTGAGCCTGAGAGGAGTCTGGAGTTCCTGTGTGGGCAGCCGACCCCCGTGTGTCTCCACGGGGTTGTGCCCGGGGCAGCAGTGCAGGCAGGGCTGGTCAGCGGTGGCACGAGGGCGCAGAGGCCCTGCTCTGCGGCGCTGGGCTGTGGCCTCTGGAAGTGAGAGCTCAGCTGGAGGTTCCTCCTGGCTGCTGGTCACTCACGGTGACTGCCACCATGCTCGAGGTGCTGTTTCTGATGCCAGGGAAATTCTAGGAATTAATAATGGTTAGAGTGTATGCACCTCTCTTACTCTGTGACAAAGTAGTAAGCAAAAAGCTAATTGGGAGAGGCTGCAATAGAGCATGGAATAGAAATGGAAAATTATCCTAAGGAGTTTTTGTTGTTCAGATAGTCCTTGTCAAAGAAAACCAAAAAAGTAGTCGTTTAGGCACTAAAATGTATAACCTCAGTTAGTAGTTCTGTTTAAACTTCTCGTATGAAGGAATTCTGTGTCCTTCTCTTCTAGGACCATGTCCAGCAGACAGAGGCTGTTGTCTGTCCAGGTGGATTACAGTACAGAATCCCACCAAGTCTTTCTCTCTGAGCTTGTGTGGCTTAATCTGTCCAGCTGAACTCGGTGGGATGGGCCGGTTGTAGGAGCATGACACAGAGATGAACAGTGGTTCTTGTCTCTAGAGTCCTGTAGGTGGAAGGGCTGTTAATAAATGATCCAAGACAAACTGGCACTTTGGTGAAACTGCATTGGCAGGAGTTCTGCTTTAATGAAATAAAGATGATAGAATATAACATTTGGGGAAAAGAAAGTGAAAGGGTAAAGTCAGTAAAGGTGTAGGAAAGAACAAACATTAGTTTGATTTTTATTTTTTTTTTTAGGAGAAGAGAGGCATGGAAGTAATCCATCCTGTATTTTGGGAATGTCCGACAGGACAGAAGCCTCTACATGTGGCTCATGGGAAGTGGGGGAGAAATTTGGGCATCTGGCCAGGCTTCTTTCCCAGCTCCCAAGTCTTTCCTCTCTGGAAGTCTGTATCCCTTTGTCAGCTAACCATTCCTCCAGTTCAGATTGCATTTCTCGACAGCACAAATTGAGGCTAAATCTCACCTTCTCACCTGTTGCTGCAGCTGGTTTTGGATGCTTGACTTTACAGTTTTGCTAGTTGAACGTTGCTTTCCTCTGAGTGCAGACTATGAAATTACCTTGTGTTTGTGTTGTGAACTGAAAGCTCCACATTGGATGAAATGCCCGTGGGCACATGGTATTGAGCATTTGAGATGAAAGCTTTGCAGAGGCACCATTTCCTACTACATTAAACATGATTCTGAGTGGATGTTGCAAATTTGCACCACGTTGTTTGTGAATTGTGAGTGCACAGGTCCTGTAGTAAGCGTAGAGGAGATTGATCAGTCACAGAAATGACATTTCACCATGAATCATGTTTGTTGTCTAAATTGGGACTCTCGTTGAAGCCAAAATAATAATTGTTTGGAAGAGACGAGTGGAAAGTAATCTGTAACTCATTTCAAAGAGCACTGAGTCTCTAAACAGCAGTACTGGGGTCTGTTACGTTGTGTTAGATTTCGCTGTGCAGGAAAGAATAGAAATGTTTAGAATTCAAACATTCTGTCTTTACAATATTTGTGTTGTGTTTGATGGGCCAAGTTCTGTGGTTTCAAACACAAGTATGACCCTAACCCTACTGGGATGAAATCTATTACCGTTGTAGCTAATGCATGTATTAAATTTGAGAGGGAGTTCAAAGTTCTGTTCATGCAAATGTCTGTAAGTTTTTGTTTTGAGGGTATTTGGTTGCTCTCAATGACTTAAGTAAGAGTGCAGTGTCATTGCTCATACAAGGAAGGCATTCAGGTCCTTTGTTTTTTTAATACATTTAAAAAAAACCTTTGGCAAAGCAAAAATACTAAAATATTTGGTTTTCTTCCTTCTCACCCCTCTCCCCACTTTTTTTTTAAGCAGATGAATGATAAGTGAGTAATTTTAAAGAAGAGTTTCTGTTAGAAAACAAACCCCTCCATTTCCAGACACAAACTGTTGGGGTTTGCTCCTGGTTTTGTTGCACATTTATTAGCAAAGCAGAATTTACTTCCTTTTAAAGTCATGAGCTCGGGAAGTGCACCTAAGCAAACTTTGCGTTAGCAGTTGTGTCACTTGTTTTTAAAGGTCTCAAAAATGCACGTGCTTTCCGGGAGATCAGAGCTGTTGCCCAAGGCATGTGTCACCAGTTTCTGTGAGCAGAAACTGAGTTTCAAGCTCAGTTTCTCTGAGGTTGATAGAACTGGTTTTTGTTACAAGCTGGTGTCACATTGCTTTTGCAAGTGTATATTTGGAATACTTACTTTTAGTGGAATTATTCCAGGTACATCAGGAATTTTGCTGATTTGGATTTATGCTGGAAGAAGGGAAGTTTAAAATGAAGTGTCTAAGGATGATTAACAAAATGTGAATGTTCATCCCTTTGTACCCTTGCATTGCTTGGTGGTGCCTAAAGCCTTTTGAAGTCTTGCTCTTACAATTTCTGTAGTTTATGCGTGCAGTTCCTCCCATGGAGCTTACGTGCTTCTAGCAAAAGGAACTTCTAAAATAATCACGTAACTTTAGGATTATTTGTTTCTCAAAGGTGTATGTTGAATAATATTTTGCATACTTCTTCAGCAGAAAAGTTTTAACTGACTAAGAGTCCTGTAAAATGACACAGGAAAGTATTTGCTGTGTGCCTTGACTCTGATTCTTTTCTTGCAGGTGTTGAATAAAATATGCTGTTGTCAATAGGAATGCTGATGTTGTCTGCCACTCAGATATACACTATTGTGACTGTGCAGTTATTTGCGTTCCTGAATCTTTTACCTGTGGAGGCAGATATTTTAGCAGTAAGTATAATAATATTTTTCTACATGGATGAAATGGCTATAAAATTGAATCATCTCTTCAACTGTTCCATTAATGAATCAGTTAGTACAATAAATGCTATAGCAGGTTGCTTGAAATGGAATTGCCTTAACAGTTTACTTCAGTAAACAATAAATTGTACATTTTCAAATGAGTTTACAGATGGTAGGTGCTCAGGTACCATGACTGTGAAAGCACCTAATTAATTCCCTTAGTAATTGACAGAGTTCCACTCTGACCAGATGTCCTGTAGCACATTATCACCCTGTTAAAAGAATTCTGTGCTTTGTTTAGACAACAATTTAAGTTTTGGTGATGGGTGCCATTTTGTAGGGTTACTGGATATAAATAAATAAAATAATCTTCTATGGCTAGTATAATTTATTTGCGTGTGCTGGAAGCCTTATCAGGGTTTTTGTATGTATTACATAGAGATGCAGTTTTTAAATAGCTGAAAGTACCTGCCATCATTAAGGAAAATAATTGTTGGGTGTGTAGAATTTGAAATGATCGTGTTAATAAACAGTGTAATGAACACAGATCAGTGTTAAAAGCTGTTGCTGTACTGTTTATTACCAATTTGATATATTGTGGCATTTTAACGAGGAAGTTATAAATGTCTTTTTAGGATAAAGCTTAAGCTACTGAAATAATTAAACCTAATTACTGTAGGCTCCTGCTTGTTCCAGTGATATGCAGAAGAGTTGTTAATGTCGTATCAGTTTTGGAGAACAGAGTGACAGACTCTGGGAGACAAATTTTAAAATAAAAATACTTTTAAGTTTGTGGTAAAGTGGGGTTGATGAATATTAAAGTATGTTATTTGGATATTCCGGTTGTTACTATTCTATAAATACTTTTTGTAGAAAAAATGTAAAGAAACAATGCAGATAGATAATTGCTTTATCATGGCACTGACATCACCATTTTATTGTGAAATTTAAAACTGTCTTTCTACTGTAAACATGATTTCTCTTTTTCCCCTTTTCTCTGTCTGCCTGTGCTTCCTCTTTTCATAAAAACCTAATTTTCATTCTTGCTTCTTCCTCTCGTAAAAAAGTTATTTAAAACAAAAGAAACAACCCACCCCAATCTCAAGAAAGAAAAATAGGGCATTTTAGATGTTGAATTTGATTTTTTTTTCTATTTAAGCTTTTGTGTGTAGTATTCTAAAATAATTCCATAAAAACCCAAAGCATCTTTTATTCTAGGATATTTGGAAGCTGCAGATTTTTTCTGAGAATGTCTTGAAGTAAGAAATGAAGAGATGAACTAGATACTAAACTGGTATACAAAGGAGCCGGTGGAATGCTTTAGAGATGCTCAGAGGAGGGAATGTTTGCACTGTGTCACATGGAATTGCTGGTGTACAGATGACTTAGTCTTGAGAGGTTTCACAGTTTAATGATTACCATTTGTTAGCGAGGCTCTGGACAAAGATTTGGGTTTGCCAAGGAAAGAAGTTCGTCTTTTAATTATTTTGTAAAAAAAAAGGGTAAAAAGAAATAGGTTTGTGTTGAGCTCCTGGCTTAAGCTGGGGCTTGCCAAGTGATTCAATGGAAAACTGACAGTGTCACGAGCTCAGGATGTTTTGAAGAAGGTGGGTGGAAGAAGGTGGTGCACTGGTGCTCTCTGTGGTGGAAGGTTGGGAGGAGAGACTGTGAGGAGCACATTGGTTAAACAGAACAAAGAAGTTTCCTTGAAATTTGGCTCCATTCCTACATCTTTCCCCTCAAAGTTTATGGGAAGAAAGCTCCTTCAAAACGTTGCTCCTTTGGAAGACTTCAGATGAATCATGGCAGTGTTTTTCTCTGAATTACAGTTTGAGCTCCCCGTCTAAGCCTGGCTTGTAGGAAACGTCCCTCTGAAGCAAACACAATCCTTACTGGGCTCTGCTGTGTGACAGTTGGATGCAGTGATGAATAGACAAACATCTCTGACTCGTTCAACTGTTTATTAAAGCAACTGATGCACGCTCAAGTCAGTTAACTGTAGAGTTCACAACTTTTGCAGGAAACACTTTCTTAATGAAAAAATACATACGTACACTTAGCACTTTTTTCTGTATGAATTTTGTGTTGGTCAGGCATGTTATACAGCCAGAGAAGATGAACGAAGAAACGGGAAACAAAGCTTCCACAGATTTAAGGTCTTTTACAGTGTTCTTCTGTTTTAAAATAAAAGCTCATAGTTATTATAAAACAAAACTGTAGAGATATTTTTCAGCTACTAGTCTGAATGTATAGCAGGGAATTGGGAAGGGAAGGCATATGGAGGCTACAGTATTTAGTATATTATAGGCTACAGTATTTACTATATTATATATATATATATAAAAGAGGTACTGTAGACAAATATTGTTTGTCTACAGTACCTCTTAAAAGCTGTTCCTCCTTGTACGCAGATGAATTCAGGGAAAAGCACTCATAACCACCATCCAGTGAAAACTTCACATCCAAACATCCCAGCTCTTCAGATTTTTGCTTGCTTGATTGTTTGTAGTTTCTCTTCTGCACATATGATGGTATTTGAATTTTAGACAGTAGAAAAAAAGATTTACCATGTAAGTAGTTCAACAAAATATCTGTTCCTTACCTTCTTGTTTTGACAGCCAGGTAAGAAAAGCATGATTTGCCAGGTGAGTAGAAGACAGATGGAATAAGCAATTTTATGATTTCATTGACATGGTCACAAGATGTCCTATGTTTGAAATATTTTAGTCTAAAAAAATACACAGTGTTGTTCGGTTTTGTTCATACTTGTTAACTATTTCTGTCTTGTTGCAAACCTAATTTTTTTAAAATGTATTTCTCTTAGTATAACCTTGAAAATGGAACCCAGACTTTTGATGATCTACCTGCTAGATTTGGCTACAGACTGCCAGCAGAAGGCTTGAAGGTAAAAAAAAAAATATATATATATTGTGCTGATTTAAGCTGGGGTAGAGTTAATTTTCTTCCCAGTGCCTGGTGTGGAGCTGTGTTTGGATCTGTGCTGAACACAGGGCTGATAATGTAGAGATGATTTTGGTATTGCTGGGCAGTGCTTTTCTGTTCCTCCTACTGCCACGCTGGTGAGGAAGTTGGGAGTGCATGGGAGGCTGGGAGAAGACACAGCCAGGATCCAAAATGATCAAAGGGATCTTCCAGAGCACAAGACATCATGCTCAGTGTGTAAAGTGGGGGGAAGGAAGAGAAAGGGGGGACTTTTGAGCATGGTGCTTGTCTTCCCAAGTCACTGTCGCGTGTGATGGGGCCCTGCTCCTGGAGGTGGCTGAACATTTGCCTGCCTATGGGAAGCAGTGAATTAATTCTTTGTTTTCCTTTGCTCGTGTGTGTGGCTTTTGCTTTTCCTATTAACCTGAATTTATCTCAACCCACAAGTCCTTTTGCTTCTACCCTTCCAATTCTCTCCCTGATCCTGCTGGTGGGGAGTGAGTGAGCGGCTGTGCAGGGCTTGAGGGCTGGATGGGGTAAAACCCCCACAATCCTTTTTGACACCCAGTTTGGAGCACAAAGGGTTCAGGATAATGACAGATGTGACTGGGAAGTGCTAGATTGAATTTGGATGTTGAATATAGAGAGAGAACTGTATCTGCTGAACATTTCCTCCGTAAGCTGTTTCTGACTTCTGCTAAGGTAGTAGCTGTCCAGACATACTGGTGGCAGTAGTAACTGGTGTGAAGGCTTTTATTCCTTTTATCTATGTAGTAGAAGATAGAGGATGTAGACAATAAATTATTTAAAAATGAATCACGTATGGTGATGTTAACACTGTGAACTGGTGTCATAGTCCTGTAGCTTAGAAAAATACTTAAAAGCCAGATGAATATCCAGTTCTGTTCTAGTCTTCACATTCTCTGAGGCAGTTTGTTGCTGAGATTATGCAGCTGATGCTTTTTGGTGTGCTGTGCTGCATTCAGCACCGAGGGGCACGCTCCCTCGTCCTGGCTGCCTGACCTGAGGTGCTCGGCAGTGACAGGAACCATTTGTTTCCTTTATAGTCACATCCCTGCACTCAGTGTCAGTAACTTTTTCATTTTGGATAAAATGTATTTTCTGTTTCCCTCTGGCAATTGAAACACTTGTTTGTGAGAAAGGACGTTGTGTCTGGCCATCAAGGCAGTTTGGGGCTTGTGGGAAATTCAGGTTTCCTTACTTTTTTTTCACTGTGTAAGTGGTTCCATGGAATCAGTCCTGTAGCGGTGATTTATTTGCCTTGCTGTCCCCTTTGAACAGTGTTTGGGGGTTTATGACTGAGATCTGTATGCTTTTACAGCTTAGAATTGTTATACAAAAATTTAGGCAGACCACCTCCCAAATTCTGGAGAAGGGGGGTTTCTATCATATACACCCCTCTGGACACCGTGAATAGCCCATGAGGGCAGGGAGTTGCTTTCCTGTTACTTCTGTCTGTAGCCTGTATGGCCCCCAAAACTGGCTCGGCAACATTGTTGATGTTCCAGTGTTGAGAGTAACCACTACACAAAAAAAAAAGCTGGTGTTAAGGTAAAAGAGCGGATCACTTTTAATTCCATGTTGCCCTTTTAATCCCAAGGGGAATAAAGTGCTGTAGGAATTCCTGTAACTCAGGAATTTCTCTGCAATTCCCCTTAAGCAGGCTTCATTTCCATGCCCGGTGGGTGTTATCATGGGGAGAAGGTGTGTTAAAGCTGTGTAATTGTTTACTGACTATATTGAGAATCAGAGGGTGATTAAATGATTTACCCAAGTAGTGAGCCAATTTAGTACACCAAAAATAGATATAAGGAGCTTTGATTCTGCCCTTTTTAACTGTTAGGCAGCTCTGTGTCTTAATTAAGGTAGATGTCATCACGTGTGTAGAAATGATGGAGTTTTAGACCTGAATATTTTACTAAAACTTTTTCTGTGCATTAAGATTTTAATTACTTCTAAAAAATGCTGTGATATTTGTTTTAATAGGATGAAAATGGTATACTCTTCCAGTGCTTGTGATTAAGATTTATTAGCATGCAAGTTGTAAAACACAATCTGTCAGAGGCTGTAGTAACTGGTGCCAAAGCATAAATGTAGGTGCTGCTCATTTAAGTGGCTCCTCGATTACAGACAGTTAAGAATGTATAGAAGCATTAAGGAGAAGGCAGTCCAGTCATAGCTGCCTTTGGCTTCTGTAGATGCATTTCTTGCTCTGTGACATGGTGTTGGTGTGATTCATGTAGACCTCTCCCTAGAGTGCGGTCGGTTCCCCAAGAGCCACTCTGGTTAAAGCCGAGAAAAGGCTTTGCACGGAGCCACATGCAGTGAGTGGTGTGTGCTGTGTGAACTGGGGAACCTTAGCAACCTACACTTGGCTGTCAGCAACTCGGTTTAAAATTTTCAGTAGTTATTGCTTTAGATTGTTACAGACTTTATAGTGTTGTGCCTGTCACCACAAACTTGGCAAAGAACAAGATTGCTGGTGCAGCTTCTCTGCCAAAAGTGATATTATTGCAAAACTAAATTCCTCAAAACAAAATTTCATCCCTGGAGGTGTTTAACAACTATATTAATGTAGTATATGCTGTGTTCTTTTTTCTTGAATTACACTACAAAGTCTCAGTATGACAGGGTTAGAAAAACTATTTTATTTCAATCTTCCTAATTCTTTACAGACGTAAAAATTCTGATGAATCAAAATATATAGTCAGGGAAGTAGCAGAAATCTTGCTATGATATAGGACTGAGCTGATGAGAAATTGTTTAGCTGTTGTATGAAAATGTGCAGTTTTCTTTTCGTATACTTGACTACTGACTCTTTTGTTAAAGAGAAATGAAACTTCTATTTCTGCTTCTGTTTTCTAGGGATTTCTAATAAATTCCAAACCAGAGAATGCATGTGAGCCTATAGCCCCACCTCCACTGAGAGACAACTCCTCTGGTGCTTTTATTGTATTAATTCGAAGGCTGGAGTGTAACTTTGATGTCAAGGTAAGATTTGATTTCCCCCCGCCCTCTGTCTCAAAGAGTTTACTGGTGCTTCAGAAAAATACCTATAGCTAACAGTGGAACAGATACTGATATGAAGGGGAGGGAGGATTTCATTGTCTCCAGACAGATAAAGCAGAGCTCACCAAGTCCAACCAGTGACCTACCCATGACTGAACGCCGTTATGTCAACTCCTCAGAGCACTGAGTGCGATGTCCAGTCTTTTGTTAAGCACCTCCAGGGATGGAGACTCTGCCTCCCTTCCGATGTTTATCACCCTTTCTTGAAGAAATTCTTCCTGATGTCCCACCTGAATCTCCCTAGCACAGCTACAATCCACATCTGTAGAATTGCATTTAGTATAATGCAGTATTGCATTATATAACTGCATGCGTAGTACAGCATTTTGCCTTAAAGTTGCTGCCAGAAAGAGAATTGGTGCTGTTGGGATGAAACCCAGAAGTTTCTCAAGGTGCTCTAAGTGCTTTTTGCAGCTTGTGAAGAGTTTTTTATACTGTGGTGGATGTGGTAAAAGCAATATCCAGGATGAACAGTTGCAACTTAGCTGAGTTTATGTTGGTAGTAGTTGCTGCAGTATGCGCCATTTACATGGACCTTGGGTTTTCCTTATATTGACGAAAAGGTGAGTCTGTATTAGAAATGTAGCTGTACACAGGATGTTAATAGTTTTGTACCCATAGTTATAACTTTGAACTTTTCCATGAGAAAGTTTCTTACTTGTGGGCTTTCAGGTGAGATATTCCATGTCTAAAGCACAGAAAAGATACTCCTCATGTGACTTCATGAACTATCAAGTGGTAATTTCTAGATTACGAAGCAAATTAATGCCTTTATTTTCAGTTATGATCAAATATTTTTAATTACTTGTAGAAAGGTTTTAATTCTATTTTTAATGTATATAAATAGTCCATCTGCAGACAATATTAAAGTGGCTTTCTAAAAAAATAACTATGTGAGTGTAAGAATAATGATATGATATGATTTTGCTTTGAAAGGTGACACTTGGTTTGTAAGTGCAAATTGTGTCTGTATTTGGAAGCAATAGTCTTTCCAGTAAGTGTTTTGTGTGGCTTACAGGTTTTAAATGCCCAGAGAGCTGGATACAAGGCAGCTATAGTTCACAATGTTGATTCTGATGACCTCATAAGCATGGGATCCAACGACAGTAAGTACAGGTATCACTTCTTCTCTCCTGTTTGAATATCATTTCACCCACTGGAAACAGCAGCACCACCAAAAACCCCTCAAAACCTCAACAACAAAACCACCACTACAAACAAACAAAAACCGAAACCAAGCTAAACAAAAAACCCAGAGAAATCCTCCTGCTTTCAAGATTTAATGGCAGGAGATACTTGCATAAAAACAAATACGTTGACTTGTGCCTTCTCTGAACGTTTCTTTTGGTTTTCCTTCAAATTTTAGTTCAGGTGTTCTGGGCTAGATTTATATTACTGATGTGGAAAATAGCTGATGTGTTGTTAATTAAGTAGAAATACAGGAAAAGTAGAAAACTCAGAAATCAGACTTTATAATGTGACTTGTTAGTATTTAGAATCATGGAACCATTTAGGTTGGAAAAGATCTTTAAGATCATGAAGTTCATCCGTGATAGTCATTCCAGTTTGTTGTTGCTCTGTTGGGTACATCTTCCTGTTCCTCTGGACAAATGGATTCTAGCATATCATGTGCACTTACTTTCAGTTTTTCAGTTGGAAAAAGGATATTTAGAGACCAGTGCATCATTTACTATTTGATTCTTGTGTTAGCTGTTCCAGTTTTAACCTTCATGGAGTGAATATGTTCAGAACACCTTGAAACCTAGTCAGAATGTTGGGTTTGTTTTGTGGTATGTGCTTTTTGCTTCTAGTGCTGTTATTGCTTTCTTTGTGGCATTCCTTTATTTTGTTCAGTTTTTCAATTTGTTCATTAAGGAACTAGAAAATTAATTAGAGGAAAAGAAATTATTTTCCAGTGGAAATGCCATTGAGTAAACTAGGAATGAACTTAGACAAATTAAATGGGAGCTGAGTAGCCCAGGCAGTTAGGTGCAAGTAGGTTTAATGAATTCTCAACCCATGTGAATCTTATTTTCAGGTTTCACTGAGTAACCAAAACATAGAACAAGTCCACAGCAAACACAGACCTCACAGTGTGAGGTGACGTTCAGCCACGTGTGCTTTTGTCTTGGGGAACCTGACTGCTTTGAGATGGACTAAACTCAGGTTACGTTGAGCCTTAAACATGAAGTATTAGGGGGAAAATCAATATTAAAGTGAGGCTGAGGAGAAGGTTTTCTAGAATATGGGATTTATCTTTTGATAAGTTTTCATTTACTACTGCCTTCACTGGTAAACAGAGAAGACAACAGTTCATCCAGTTTCTTGAGGCTGAAGTAAAGATGTGGGACTTGTTCATTTTCTTCTTTCTTCGTTTTGACCTTATGTAGCTGCAGTTGTTTCCAGTATGTTTATTTATGTTTGGGGTGAAAAGAAGGGAAGACAGATTAATTAAAACTTACAGAACCAGATCACAAAACCATGTAAGTTTCCAGAAATTCTAGAAATCAATGGAACTATGTGACTTGCTTGAATCTCTGAGTAAAAAATGGTGTTCTGGTTAAAGTTATGATCCTGTTTTGTTACCATATTTTAGTTTTATGCTCCCTTTAACTATTCCATTAGGAATTTTGATTTTTTTACCTGCAATAAATTCCCTAGAAATTATGTAGGAAAAATAATAGTACTTACATGAAGTAAAGCTGTAACATGCATGTGTGTTGGTCTGTAATGTCTTCCCGTTGTGATAGTCTCATAATGTTCAAGTCTTGTGTCTTGAGTACCCATAGATTGTCCACATAATAATAGTTTTATTTTCCTGGTTTTTTTCATACAGTTGAGGTTTTAAAGAAGATTGACATTCCTTCTGTCTTTATTGGTGAGACGTCGGCTAATTCTCTTAAAGAGGAGTTTACTTACGAAAAAGGGTAGGTTAACTGACATGCAGCTGCGTTACTCCTTGCATTAGATCATTGTATCTTTTGAATATTTATGGCTTTAAAATAGGGTGGTGTGATGACAGAGGTTATAGGTGTTCCAGGTGAAATCTTGTGCCTGAGAGCAACCTGCAATGCTTTAGCAAATAAGAATGATTTATTGATTTCACTGTATCTTTTGATAGTCGTGTTATATTTTTTTCATTCTGCTGTCCAAGTAGCTATATGGTGGTTTTCCTGGTTTCTCTAGATTTGATTGAGGTCAGTAAATAGCTTTAACTCAAAAAATGTTCTAAAAAACAGTGTTTTATCCTTTTGTTTAATTTGCTTTACATTGTGTGGGTATGGACTGAATTTTCTATGTTGCTGTGCACAGGTAGGATTCCTATAGTGTGTCTAGTGATTATCTTCTGGTTTATTTTTTTTATTGTATTCTTTAATTTGTTCATTAAATTCTCATTAATTTAGAAAGTGTTATCTCTTCCTCTCCACAGTGGCCATGTTGTGTTAATCCCAGAGTTCAGTCTTCCTCTGGAGTACTACTTAATCCCTTTCCTAATAATAGTAGGGATCTGTCTTATTCTTATCGTCATATTTATGGTAAGTTTCTTCTTTTAATAATATTTTTTCTTTCAAGTCATCAGGGAAGTGTCACACATTGAAGTTAAAGGGAAGTATACAGTAAAGGAAGAGTGAAGCTGTGTACTGCACATACCTGTACCGTGCTTACCTGTAATCATTTAGTTCCTCAGTAAAACAAGCAGGCGCAGAACTTTGTCAGAGGGATATCAGGAGCCTTTTGGATGTTCTCCCTAGCGTATAACTGCTTGTGGGAATTGTCCTCACTGCCACTCTTGCACTCCACAAGTGCTTTCTGGCCCCATACAGAGCCAGGACCTGTCCTTGTGTTCTTGTACCCTGAGAGCATAGCCCGCCTTACCAAACTTAATAATCATTAGTTCCGCTGTTCAGAGGCGCAGGGCTCACTGTTGTGGACTGCAGGTGTCGTTCTGAGTGTGCGAGCACAGAGCCTCACAGCACAGAGCATAGGTCTCAGCACATGCATTGCCTGTGGAGGTTCTCAGCTGGGACATCTTTCCTTGAAATGGTAAGGTGGCACAGCTATCTATTATTTCAGGATACCTAGCATCCCATTTTTTATAACTTGTGCCCAATTTGTTATATTACCTTTTAATAAAGAGCAAGTAATGCATCAATTGTTCCGTAAACACTTACTTAAAATATTTTTCTGCATTAGTATTTTTTGCACTGCATATTATGTATTTTGTTGACAATCCTGGGCGTGTTTGGCACAATTACAATTGCAGCAGCTCTCTGAAAACAAAGCAGAATGATCACCTAGAGATTAACTTTTTTTAGCAGAGTTTTTGCTGCTGTCTTTTACAGTGTCCTTCTGGACCAAACCGCCCCATTAAAGCACGATGGGTGAAGTGTCAGAAGGGTCGGGTTCAGGGAGCTGCAGTGAGGGGGGTAACACCTGGCGGGTGGTGGGGCACCAGGGGTGCTCATCAGGGTTCGGCTGTACGGCCAGTTCTCTGCGGTGTTGCTATCGGCACTGGACAGAGGAGCTGAGCACACACTGAGTAAATTTGCCAAAGATACCAAACTAGGAGATGCTGATTCCCTTGCGTGTAGAGAGGCCTTCACAGAGACATCTCAATAGATTAGCGCACTGGACAATTAATTGTGCAGTGGAATTGATTCCAGGGAGGTTCTAGGTTGTATTTGGTCCTCATTATTTTCTGATTCTATCCCTGCTTCTCTTAGACAATCTTGTTTTTAACTAGGAGATCCACGTGAAACTCTGATTGTTCCTAAGGATCTGAGTTACAGCAGAAAAACTGCAGTTTGTGCATGCAGCTTATTGTTTACCTGTGGTGAAAGAGTCTGAATGAACACTTTAGATTCAAATATCCTTTGTTCATTTGTTTGCTTGTCATCATATTTGAAAAAGAATGTCATATCACAGGTGCTAGATGTAGAAATTGATCAGAAATAGCATTAGGGACTACTAAGAAAACAGAATCTTTGCTACAGTTATTTAGAGAGCTTGGTATTACTAGTTATTTAGTTATTTTATTTGTTTAGTTATCTTAGTATGGCATAGTATAACATGTAACAATGACTCAAAGTAAATGCTTCACTCCTCCCCAAACTACTGTCTTAGATAATATGAAAACAGCTCTGGTGAATGTGGGAATAATCCCCTAAAACAGCTGTAATAATGTAAATCTGTAAGGAAAACCATTCAAACTTACTGAATTGTGTTTTGCTTTGCAGTATCCTTCCTGCTTTTCACAGGCCTCAGTAGAGGATTGCAGCAATGGCCATTATTTTATGTAGTATGGACATACCTTTTTCTTTCTCTTTCTTCTCCAAAAAAAAATTTGTGTATTCTCAGTTCCAAGTGCCATGTTAACGGAGAACATCCTTTATGGCTTGTTCGGCTTCATCCTTGTGTTCAGGCAAGGGAAGAGGCTATTCTGTGTGAGATGGAGTTCCCTTTTGACCAACTTACTGCTAAGCTTCATAAATTAAAACTTTTATTGTTCTTTTATTGGTTTAACTTACTGTTCATGTTATCTTATGTCTGTTTCCAGATAACAAAATTTGTTCAGGATAGACACAGAGCAAGAAGGAATCGGCTTAGGAAGGATCAGCTTAAGAAACTTCCCGTACATAAGTTTAAGAAAGGCAAGTGGATCATTCTTTGCATTAAAATATTGCTTTAAAAAAAACCCAAACAGTACAGAAATTGCATGAAAATTCTTTGTAGCACTCTCATTACCAGTGACCACACCCCCTAGGTTGCAGTATTTCCTTCTTACGGAACTGCCGCCTCCAGTGCTGCATCCAGCTCTGGAATCCTCTGTGCCTTTACTGACTGGGAGCAGTCACTTCACAAACAGTACTTTCCTGGCTATGGTGGCAATGTCCAAGGAGAGAAGATGTGCCGTATTTTTTATTTCTGGAAATTGCCTACCTTCCCTGTGAGCCTGCTAGGTTTGATCCTGTTTTCTCGTTATTTATGTATCTTATAACTCATGAAGTGCCCTAACCTGTGTTACGGGCTGCTCTGGAAGGGACACTCTTGTCCCTTTCCACAGAGCTCATATGTACTTGCCAGAAGAGAATCCTGGGTGCAGAGGGGTAAGGAAGGCACCAAAAGGTTCAGGACTTTCTGTGCTTGCCTGGAGAGAGAGAATCCACATGTGTTGGTGAAGAGGGTTTAAGAATCAAACGGTGGAATTTTATTTGTTCTGTCACTGCGTTGTTCTGCTTGCTGCTGTTTGGTCTCAAAACTTTGATAGGAGGCAATGAATGAATTCCTTATTTTTCTCTGCTTGTGTGCAGCTTTTTTTTTACCCATTGGACTATCTCTTTCTCAGAAGTTTTCTCACTTTTCTCCTTCTGCCCCTTTTTTCTTTCACTTGGAGGGGAGTGAGTGGCTGGGCTGAAGCCACTGCAGGACTGGAGCAGCTGGAGAAGGGCAAGAGCTATGGGAACTGATGGAAGGAGCATGTTGTACAGCCCTTGACAAAAAAAGAAACGGGAATGCATTAACCTCTAAAAAGTGTCTCTCCTTTGGTTGTATAACACACCACACCAACATACACTGTGTCAGTACTGTGTATGTTGGTGTGGTGTACACAGCACAGTCGGTGCTGTGTATCCTGTTTGTGAAGTTTGAGTTACAAAACATTGAACTTCCTCCTGTGGCCAGCCTGCCATTCCTGATGATTATTCTTAATTTTTATCCAGTTTTCTTTGTTGGTTTTTTTTGCCTTAAGTTTTGTCCATAACTTATTAATACCTGTATATTAAAGTGAATGCTATATTTTAAATCCTTTTATTGTATTTTCAATAAGCATCAAAAAATATTGTAAAGATAGCACTTCACACAGTTTAAAACACTTTTGTTAACCTGAAGTGGATGAGCTCTGGTCCCAGAGAGGCGAAAAGTCCAGCAAAGCTCTGCAGCTGGCAGGAACTGCCCTGCATGAGCAGGGGGATGCGGTGGTTCCTTCAGCTTGAGCAACCAGCCAGGAGAGCCCAAGTACATGTCAGAAGGGTCTGCTGCAAGTCTTTTATAGTCAACTAATTCTCAATTATGTGCTGTAGGAGATGAATATGATGTGTGTGCCATCTGTCTGGATGAGTATGAGGATGGAGACAAGCTCAGGATCCTTCCGTGCTCTCATGGTAAGCAGATGTACTTTAGGTTTGAATTTAATTACAACAGCCTTCCAAAACAGTCTAAAACTCACAGCGAATATATTTAGTGAGTGGCTTATAAAATCTTCTTTTGCTAATATGCGAGAATGAATGTACAAAGTGGGAGAAGTGGAAGTTTGCTTTGTCATTTTAAAACTAAAAAGCTAGGATTCCCATTCCCACTTCGCATTTTTCCTTGGATGTACACATGAAAGAAAATCTGAGCTTGATGCTGTCCCCTACATATCCATATTTATTGTAATACTTCCTACATTTAAAAAAAGAGGCCTTCACTTTCCCCAAGACAAATAAACCACAAAACCTAATTGAGCTCTTGGTGACCTGGAGGTGCAGCTGAAGGTGTGAGTCTGTCCTGGAGTCTGCAGCCATGCACACCACTGCCTGACTGCACTTGGAAGTCAGTGAAATATTTTCTCTGTGACAATCTTCCTTAAGTCCAGCCCACTGCAGAGGTGTTACAGCCTTCTATACACAGCCAGCAGAGCAGGTGACAGGCTGAGCTTTTTAGATCCTCAGTCATAAAACCAATTTCAAACTAGGCTGACAAACGAGGAGTTCTCAGAAGAGAAAGAACAGGTCCATGGCATCTCTCCCGGTGGGGGACTGCAGAGGTAACTTGACCACCAACCATCACCATCAGTTCCTGTGGAGAACATGTTGCCAGTGTGCTTGACCAGGTACTAAACATGACCTGCTGGCCCGTGTAAATATGAGCTCTTTGCCAAGTAGAAGTCTCTGTTACTAAGAAGAGCTGAGTTTTTAATACCACAACTAAGACACTTTACTTTTTTTTAAACACGGCCAGTCTAGTTGCAGTGCCAATTGCAGACCTAATTTAAGATCCACAAAATCATGTGGTAATGTCATTTAATAATGAGGTGCTTTCATTTGTGTTGGTGTGGAGGTGAGAGGCATTGTGAGGATGAAGATGGTGGGCATGCCTGCTGCAAAGTGGATAGAATTGCTCTAAAATTTTAAAGTTTGTTGTCGAATGTGGCCTGTGTACTACTGCTCTCATTCATTCAGTAGAGAGCACAGGCAGTCATTGCACATACCCATGTGACTGAGATCCTAGTCCGTCAGGTGTTTTGTACAGGCTGTGTGCCAGCAAACTTGGGACTAAAGTTCTGTGTGAGTTACATTCTAAAATTCTCCCATGTCACTGAACAGAAACACAGTTTAGCAGGTTTCCCTGCCCTTTTCACTGTGATTATGACATTCCTGTATTTTGTTTTCTAACAGCATATCACTGCAAGTGTGTGGACCCGTGGCTGACCAAAACAAAAAAAACCTGTCCTGTGTGTAAGCAGAAAGTGGTCCCTTCCCAGGGGGACTCTGACTCGGAGACAGACAGCAGCCAGGAGGAGAATGAAGTGTCTGAGAACACTCCTCTGCTCAGACCTTTGGCCTCGGTCAGCACACAGTCCTTCGGGGCTCTGTCAGAGTCCCATTCCCATCAGAACATGACCGAGTCCTCGGAGTACGAGGAGGATGACAATGACAATGTTGATAGCAGTGATGCGGAGAATGGGATGAATGAAGAAAGTGTAGTGGTTCAGCTGCAGCCCAGTGAGGACAGGGAGTACAGAGTGGCAAACACTGTCTGAGACTACTAATGACCCATAGGTGTATGAACAAAAGGGTTCTTAAGGCTATTTACAAATTTTTGCATAGGGAATCTCTTTTAATCTGTAATCCATTTGGTTTCTTTGATAGGAGCAGCAGTTCATGTAGTAGTACTCTGCTTAAATCATTACAGGTAGGTTTATTTTTGATTCAGGTATTCAGTCACACATTCTGTCTTCTCAAAACCAACAGTTAAACTGGACTTCACAATGCTAATTAATAATGTTAATAGTTTATATCAATAGAAATAATTGCAGAGACTCTAAATGTCTCTTGTTGAAATGGGATTTCTCTGGAAGTACTTTTATTTCCATTTTGTAGCTACAACTGGGTCATCCTGAGAGCAATATTTATTACATGTAGATATGTGTTACCCCTTAGGCCCAACAAAAACTCTATTTGCATGTTTGTATAGTTTTCCTAAAAACTGTCACCACTGCTGAAAGGAAGGTGTAAAACAGATCAATATTCTATGTGCTGGTGTGTCAAAACAAAGCAGAAGAAATTCCACTTTTATCTCAAAGCAGTGATTCCAAATAATCCTTTGAAGTTTGCCATGGTAGCTGAGTTTAAGCAGTTCCCTTGTGCAATTCCCAGGATGAGGAAGCTTAGAATATATGTTTAGTTTTGAGCAATTCACAAGGTCAGATCCACCATAAGCACATCAATTATCCCTCCTTGCTACTACTTCGTCGTCTGGTTTCCAGTGAGGAGGTGGGAGTTGAGAGACAACTGAGACAGAGGTTTTGTTCCACATAGAAAAAGGAGTTTAGGTAAGTATTCTATTGATCCCTGGCTCATATACCTCTTACTAAGAGCATTTTATGCTGCATTAGTCTGCTAAACTGTATATAAAAAATTGTTCTTTTCAAATACCTGATTGGAAAACAAGTGCTTACACCTGTCTCACAGAACTGAGTACTTACCAGTGTATCACAACAAAGGTAGATTCTATATAATACCTCTGTAACTATGTAGAAAGTAAAACCATGCATATACTCAAATGGAGATTTTTTATATGGCCTTGACTAAGGAAAGCTTGAAAGAATGTTAATAAACATGTTTTCCACTTTAAATATCAAAAGGCGTTTATTGAACTTTTGCATCGAGACCTTGAGTACTCGCCTACATTACTGAGGTTGAAGTGCTTTTGAAGCTGCAGAACAGGGAACCGTTGGGATCCCTGAGCAGACGTTTCCTGTGTCCTACTGTGAATTGCAGTAGAAGGTGCACTGACCAGTGCTGTGTGCGGGGAGTCTGAGTTATGCAGAAAACCTTAATTTTTGTTTACTTCTAGCTTGAGGAGGAGTTTGGACTGGCCAGGGTCTGTACGTGTAGTTTGCCTGGGGGAGTGCGATGGAGGACCAGGGTGCCCTGAAGAATTCCAGCCCAGCTGGCAGCACCAGCCGAGCCACAGCCCCAGTGCTGGAACCCATGACAGGCGATGGCAGGTGAGGTGGTCCCAGATGTGATTTCTGACCTAACACTTCATGCAGCCACACACCCTGCATGCAGATCTGTTTTCTGGGCCTGGCTGAGAGCAGGGGAAGTTTATTTTGCACAAGGAGGTACAGTAAAAGGATAATAATGGAAGAATGATTCATCTCCAAACCAGTGCTGCCAGCAGCCATGGGGTAATGACAGTCAGTGTAGTGATATATTTTAACCAGCAAAATTCCCCTTCAGCGTGCATATGTCTAGGTGAGTCCAAATGGGAAAATGGTTTCTGAAAATGTAATTACTACGCTGAAAGATGCTTCTTAAAATAGGTCCCTGCTGTTGCTGTGAGAGTGTATGTTGATTCATTACTGTATTCCAGGCAGCCCAAAATCTGAAGAGTTCCAGAACCACAAACTGACCTAAACTTTGTAAAACGCTCTGTGTAATTCCAGTGCCTGCAATCAGGTGCAGACAGTATGCTAGGAAAATTCACCAACAAATACACTTGAAAAAGTAATTTGAACACCACCTAATTCCTAACCAATCAGACACCTGCTCAAGAGAGGGGAATTGGTCAGAAAGGAACACTGTCACACTAAGGAATGCGATGACAAGTACCTGACGTGTGCTGCCAGCAGCTGCTCTGCCTCTGAGGTGCTGCTACAGTCAATTCCATCCACTCTGGCCTTACCACAGGAGCAGCTTGCGGCCGGTACTGCCCTCACCCCTCATGCTCCTAACCAGGGAGAAACAAAGTTCTGCCGTCAGGTGAGTGCAACTTTGTGTTCAGACACCGAGCACAGCGTCACAGGGCTGTTTGATGGGGGAAACAGGAGATTTGCATCCTCTGTACCAGTTACTACTAAACAGGAATTTGCTGTGCTCTGGGTGTGTTGGTGTGTTCTAACTTTGGCACTGGGAGATCCAGTTCAGACACAGAGACACTTGGCAGTGGGAGAATATGAACACTATATATAGGAAGGTTTTAGTTAGACCCAGATCTGGTGCCAAGCAGAGGAGCAGGTGCAGCTGACACCAATGATGAAGGTGTGGGGCAAGGAGGGAAGAACAAAGGCATTTTCAGGTCTTGTCCAGAAGCACCTGACTGGTTTGAGGGCCCAGGAGGGCAGAGCCTTGCTACAGATTCACATCCTGGCTGTCCTCCCATCCCACAAGCTCCAGGGCTCACCATCACATCCCATTGGGCCTGGCTTTTTTAGGAGTTCTTAGCAGAGGTAACAACACAGGTGCAATCCTTCAAGGTAATGGAGGCTAAATCTGCCCCTTCTCTGGGTGAGGGGAGCACATTCCCACCCGGGTGTACTGACCTGGGCAGGCCACCACAGATTCCTTTGCCAGGTCCTATGCGAAGTCTCCTTCAGCTTGTTTCAGGAATGGTGTATTAGGCGTTCAGAGGGCAGGGGAACCCTGCACCAGAGAGCTGGATAAATGTGGAATTAAGAGATGAGAAATCATCTACCCCAAAGACCGCCTGGCTTTTGACTGAAGTAATATTATCACACTATTAGGATATTATCATACTACTGCTGCCCTGCAAAAATCAAAACTGCACTTAGACCTCCTGTTAGTGTGGCCAGCCATGCACTGAAGGGCCTCAGGGGATTCCTGGGTGTGGGGGGGAAAAATTACCAACAGTCTGGTTTTGTTTGGTTGGAATAAATTTATTTCATCTGTCTGTAAACAAGGTGTTTTTAATAGTTATGGCATTTTTTGAAATGCATATTAAATCAGATGAGTTAGACTGTATCCCAGATGTAACAAAGTGCAGGGAAAGAAATGGACAAATCAGCAACAAGAATTTGTTTAAATCTGTACATTATCCACAAGGCCCAACAATAGAAGCAAATACTAGAATGTCCCTAAGGTAGTGCCAGTCAAAAGAAACCCTCGGAGTCAGTTAAAATCCATCTCACAATAGCAACAGTTCATTTTTTTTTTTTTTAACAATAGTATGGCACAGAATACATATTAAAAAATTCATCACAAGACAGCCAAGTCAGTTATTCCAACCACTACCATCTCCCATTTATTCTTTAGTTTACAGAGTTCTGCAGTTCTTGCAATGGACATACAGGTCAGAACCGTGCCTGAACTGAGTTTGGTTACAGACATTTCAGATGACTCGTGCACAAGGCAGCTCACTCCATCATTTCTGCAGCAAGGGTGTGACAGGCCAGATGAAGATTTTTAAATTTGAAATGGTATTTTGACAGTTTAGCTTACAAACTACCAACCTTCATCCAAACAGTGGCTTCAGAGCAGCCAAACTCTGCACCACTGAGTGATCTGGCAGAAAGACTGAAGCCAGTCAGAGCTCCCAGGGTAGCTGAAGGTGGCAGTTTTCCACAATGACATTGCAGTTTCATATTAAAAAACAAAAACAACACCCCCCACCCCCGACCCCCAAGCTGCAAATTAAAATTGGTCCTATGAGAAACTGAAACCAGACACACTCCAGCTGGTTATGCCGGGCTAGCTAATGGCCACGGTGGCAGCCTTGCACAAGTCAACTACAGAACAGGAGCTGGCAAAAAAAAAAAAAAAGTGCCTGAGCTATTGTAATGATGGAATGTCTGGGGGGTCCCTAGGATGGTGGTTTAAGGTCATGGGAGGAAGTGCATCTGTACCCTTTCCTAGTTTTGTGATTGCACTTGTTAAGCAGTACAACCTTCAGACATCATCAAGAAAAAGTAAGAGACTTAAGCCTACAGTGAAGTGCAATGACAAAACTAACGTGACATTAATAGCTTTTGAGTGGCAAATTGGTTACACAAACCAGGCACTATAAAAATGGGCATAAGCAAACACATGGGTTTAAAAAACAGAAACAGAGGGACAGAAGTGAAGATATGCACGCAGTTTTTTCCTCCCAACCGTGCTCTGTGAAAGGAAGACTAGTGAGCTGTGACTTGCTCAAAGTGCTGAAGAGGCATTGATCAAATTAGATTGTACAATCGGCACCTTGTTTAGTATCTCAGTTGGTTTAGTTGTCAATATCACACTAATTGCTAAGACGAAGCAGAGCCTACACTTGGCATGTTCCCCTCCCAAGTTTCAAGTTATCATGCATATCATCGTCATGGTGGTGCCAGACGGGCTCGGTTACCTACAGTGGTTACAGAGATGAACAAGGGGGAACGGGAGTTATGACAGTAGGAAATGGGTAAATAAAAAACCACAAACTACCATCTACGGTCTGGTAGCACTGAGCACAAGCGGGTGGTGGTGCAGACAGCTGCTAGGTGGATGGGGAGAGGCTGCTCAGACATCAGACCTCCTCAGGTATAAAGCCAGTTCATATGCTTTCTTGTTGAGTGTCCCTCCATGGACACCTTCCTTTCCCATGACTATAACCAATGCTGGAGTACACAAGGAAACAAAACAGAAATGAAAAGAATTAAAGGGAAAAAAAAAAAATAACACCTTTCCCCACCAACAAAGGGATACAAAGGAGACACAGGTTCATACCCCATCACCCTGCATTGCTAGTAAAGTTTCCAGAATGTAAGGTTTAAAGCTCACCGCCAGGAAAGTTTAATAGCAATCTTCCCCTAATACTTAACAGTCTGCCTAACAACTAGAACCCAGAGTCTCTCAAGTATTTTGCCATTGAGTATGCCTTCTTATTCAATCCGCCTCCATGGACCCCTTCTTTGCCCATTACAAAGACCAAGACTGAAAGAGAAAAGAAAAAAAGTTTTTAAAAGAGTGCGTTAGACATGGAAATAATGCAAGTTTTAGGCAGTGCAATAAACACCCTCAAATTCAAGATTTAGTATTTGGGTATTAAGCTAGTTTAACAGTTTTGTTAAAACACAGATGGAGACAGGGCTGGGAGAAGGCACAAGTATCCTCAGGGATTTTATGTAACTATGGAAGTTGTATGAATTCACTGCTAAGAAAAATGCCACCAGCTATCAAAAAAACATTACAGTGCCTCTCACCATCAGTCATCACCCCGCAAGGAAATCCTGGCTGCAGTTTAAACACCTGTGGGGGCAGGGGTGCAGTGTGTGCACAAGTGTGACTGGAGAGTGGCAAAAGAAAATTCCCATGATCCCAGTCACTGCTGGTATAGGAACCAGAGTAACTGCCCTGGTGCTGGTAAAAAACCCCAAAGGGTATGTTGGGCTGAGACTTTCCATACAATAACACAACCACAAACCAGACTTTTTACGTAAGACAAAACACGGGCCAGTTGTCACGCTGAGTCTCTCCCCACTCCCCCAGTTCCAGCAAGGTGTCCCAGATTGTCTGGTGAAAAAAGGAACACTGGGGGATCCTCACCAGCAACTGCCACTGTGAGCTGCCATCAGATGTCCCCAAGTAGGGAGAGGGACACAATGAGCACTGGGCTGGCACAGGCCAGGGACTGTTTGCCAGCGGGGAATGCTGCAGCCAGTCCACCTACATGTGATCATACACCGGGGCCTCACGTTGTGCCAGGGAAGGTTAGGAAAATGTCTTCACCAGAAGGGGTGTCCAGCCCTGGCACAGGCTGCCCGGGGCAGTGGTTGAGTCCCCATCCCTGGAGGGCTTTAAAAGCCATGTGGTTGTGACACTTGAGGACATGGGTCAGTGGTGGCCTTGGCAGCACTGGGAGAGCAGACTCTATGATCTGGGAGGGCTTTTCCAACCTTAATGACTCTATGATTCTATCTCCATAGCAATTTGCTCATAAAAGCTTAAGACAGTTTTCACTGGCATATTCCACAAGGCAGAACTCTGCTTGTTTCACTTCAGCGCTGCCAACCCTCTTCCTGCATCCCTGCCCTGGGCTTTAGCTCTGCCTTGGGTTACACCTATAAGCAAAAGTCTTGTCACTCATGAACCTGTTCCACAGCCAGCCCAAAAATGCTATCCCAGGTGTTCCTAACATAAGGCACACCACTCCCAGCCAGTATTTTATATCCCAGATGAGTGGTTGCCCCATAATCGGCTTTACAGGAAGTTAAATGAAGAGCACAAGGAGCAGGTATATGAGCATGAAGCACATTTCTGTGGTACCAAATTGGACGGGCTTTTTTTGCCTGGACAGACTTCAGCAGGCTCAATAGGAAGTGCAAGAAGAGTTAGCGTATAACTTTTTAAGTAGGAGCAGCTCATGCATGAGATTCACATCTTTGCAGAATAAACTTCCCATCAAGCAATTTAGAAGAAAGCTGCAGTCACTGCCTGTCATTAACAGACCTCTCCTGAGTTTCAGGTATCAAGTGATGGAATACCAGCTAAGCCTACCTGGAGCTGCAGCCTGCTTTTTCCTGCTTGTCAGGGACCTGCTAGCCATTGCACAGCCTGGTGCTGGACTGGGATGCAGGTGGGAATGGGGATGAGTGTAATTCCCAGTCAGAACTCAGCTAGAGCACTGCTATCCACCCCCTTGCATCACTTCCCAAAATTAGCCATAAATACAGGAGTTTGGTTTTCTTAATAGCTGGAGTCTATGCTTAGGGTCACATTTCTAACTCAGCGATCTGAAGGTAGAGAAAAGGGTGCTTACCTCGTCCAGCTCTGCCTACAGCAACATTATATGTCGGCTCACCACCTTGACTCTTTGTCCTGATGTCCATTGTGCAGTCACCATCGACATACAGGCTATCTCTGATCACAGAGCACTTCTTTGCACCAAGGGTCAGACCATTGGTGAAGAAACCCTCTCGGTCTTTTCCTACAATCATATCTATTTCTCCTGGCTGTCAAAGGAAAGAGCTCAGAGTTAGCACGGGATGGGTTTTATTGCCGCAATTTCTATTTAGAACCGGTCCTGTCTCGTGTGGAGAGGCCGAGGCCGTGATTTCCCCTCGCTCCCCGCAGGAAGTGCTCCAGAACACAGGGCTTTGTTAGGCGCAGTCTGCGCTGCTCCGCGGCCGCTGCGCGCGGGGGAGCCTCTGCCTCGGCGATTGCGGGCCCGAGCCCGTTAAACGGCGCGGGGCGTTTGCCGAAGGCTGACCCCGGGCTGCCGCGGGCTCGCCCCGCACCTGTCCCGGGAGATCAGCGC
>VYZT01029932.1:0-27950 GCA_013400735.1 Pomatostomus ruficeps | reverse complement strand
GCCGGCCCGCCCGGCCCGGCCCGGCCGCGGCTCCCGGCGCTGCGCTGCCTTCCCGGAGGGCGGTCCCGGGGGAGCCCGGTCCCGGGGGAGCCCGGCGGGGTCACGGCTGCGCTGCGGGGCAGAGCGGTGCCTGCTCCCGGCGATGCACCGTGTCCCCCATCCCTCCCGTGCCCCGCTCGCTGTGCCGGTGCGGCCGCTGTGCAGTCGCTGCATTTGCGTTGTTTCTGTAATCTCACCTGTGCCTCTGCGCCCCTCGCAGAGTGGTTGACCCCCTGCCTGCCTCGCCTGTGCCCTCCATCCTCCCGGACCCCACCGGTGCGTCCCTGTCTCACACACCAGCATCTGTTACATTTTATTTCTGCAAGGGGTTGTAACTTGCGATTTTGGGGTTTATTGTTTCAGGTTCCACCAAGTTCCTATTGCAATAATTTAGTTCCACATTCCTTTACAACATCGGAGGCTGGTGCCGTTGGTTTGCTGCACTGACACTGGGCCCTGGGCAGGATGGCTTGGCTGCCCCAAGGCTGTCCTGGGTCACAGGAGAATTCACCAGCACCTTTAAGGGCACGTTCCGAAGCAATTGCTCTGTTTTCCTTAACACTGAAATTGGTGGCGGGATCATCTTGCTATGAGCAGGGTGGGTTTGCTTTACTGGGTGCCTGTTGTGATTCTTGGGACAATGGAGACTGCTGGGATGTGGCCTGGCTGTCCATGTCAGTAGCTTTGTGGCTGTAATTCAAGAAGATCTCATACCTGAATATGCCAAGGCGTAGTATCCAATAAATGAATCGTCCTTTTCCTGACCTTTGCTTTACCTTTCCCTTTACCCTTCTTTTCCTTTACCTCAAGTCCCCAGGTATTTATAATGGATACCCCTACAGCACACTTCAGAGTTGCTGTGTCCTTTAACAACCTTGTTCCGTTGTCACGGGATTGAGTGTTGTTCAGTACTAATTGCTTGGATTACTAGGTACTTGGAAAAGAGCTCATTTGCATAATTTACCTTAATTCCATAAGGGTTTTTTCCATTATTTTATTTTCACAGTGCCTTTACCCCTCTGAACTTGGACAGCATCATCCATGTATCCCAGAAATATTCTCATGTTACTGCATCTGCCAAGGAGTTGTAGTCTTTAAAGTTGCTTTCAGCTTTTAAAATAGCTAAAGCTTTTTGTGAAGTTTGGCTTAACTTCATCATCCTGCCTCCAGAGATTCCTTCCATGGGAAGGAGAAACGGCTCTCTTCTGCCTGAAGGTGCCATCGAGGGTCACCTCTGTGTTTAATGCCGGCCTGTGGGAGGTCTCAGTTAAACATTCTTACTGGCACAAAATGGAATGCATCCATCTGAAATGAATGGGACGCTGATGGGCCCATTGCTTTTAGAGTTCAACCAAAATGTGTTTGAATTTTTGTTGATTGTCTTCAAGTTGCAATAAAGATTCCAAATTTTGTTACTTTAATAAGTAGGTTTAATGGATATAGAGACTGACCTCTTGTGACAGGGCGGGCCTTGGGGATTTTGGAGCTGCTTATTTGCTATGCTAGCATCATTATCCTTTGATTAATGAGAAGTGGGCTTCTCCTGGACAGCAGGCAGCTTGGTACAAGCTCGCAGGTCTCTCACACAAGAACCTGTGGGTTTCCAGGACTTCAGCCAAGGCTCTACCCCTCTTGCCTGAAGGGATCTCACCTTCTTGCATGTGTCCACCCCCCAACGCATTTGTCCTTCCCTTCTGCCCAATGATTATCTGTGCCTTCCTGAGCCCTTGCAGCCCGGCATCCAGTCCTGTTTCACAGGAGGCAGAGGCCCCACGGTCGCTGCCAGCCCGGAGCTGGGCCAGGCTGCGGGCAGAAGCTGCTGCTTCCCCAGAATCCAGAGCCACGCGAGACTGATGTGTGGTGGTTCGGTGCTTTGCCTCTTTGACGAGCATTTCACCTGTGTGTCAGAGTGTGCAGCAGGTCGGGTGGTGTTGCTGCTGCCTCACAGGGAATATCCCCTTGTGGAATGGCTGCACAGACCAGGTGATCAGTGGCGTGAAGGCTGTTTTGGTGCACAGATCGTGTTAGCGATACCGGGAATGCAGACATCTGCTTCTAATGATTTAAATTGGAAATAACTGCATGGAAGTCTGGGATCTCCTTAACATAAATGGTTGGATCAGAGTAGAGGATTTCACACCTGCTTGGTAGCTCAGCTTCTAGTCATGTTATTTGTGAAGTAACTCTAGCAATATATTTAGAAAGGGAAGTCTAAATTGGGTTGCTGTTATTTAATGTTACGAAGCTACCAGGTAACTTGTATAATTTGCAGATTCAGCAGTCACCAGTGGTGTTTCTGAAAATCATGATCTTTTAATTTTATTTTCACTCTTAGGTGCTTCATTTGATTGTGTGCTATGTTATGCAATCGTTATAATACTGTTTGTGTAAGCACTACTGCAGCAGCACCTTTGAGACTGTTGGATTTAAGAAAATGAGGGTGTGCTCTGTATGTTAAAGACTGTAAGAGCAGGGACCTCCAGGGTTGTTGGGGTTTTTTTGCTGTGAGACTTAATTGGAATCTGAGACATTTCTGAAGTGAAATATTTTTATGTGTATAAAAATATCGTTGTTAAAATTGATAGATGTAGTGGGTCATTTTAACATCAGTGCCTAGACAGACATATGAAATGGGCTGGTTGTAAGCTATAGCCGTATGGTAAATAGTTGTGAAATCATGATTTCTTGCATTTTCATCTCTTCCTATATTTCACCTGGTAGTTGTTTCTGGAATTTAATTGCCCACTGCAGCCACAGTTATGTAGTATTTTGAGCAGCTTGTAACTATTACTGTCTTTTGCTTCTGTTCAGAACTTTGTCTAAAATTGATGTTGGATCACATCTAAAAAAAATTATTATTTGGAACGATTTTAAAGTACCGGCTGTGCTTAACCAGAGTGTACTTACTATTTACAGCTTTGCGAGAAACTTGACTGCTTTTATATTGTTAACAGGAAAATTGAAATTGGCCAAAGACTTGAAGGAAGGTTATATTTTTGAGTAATGTAACTTGGGCTTTTCTGTCAGGCCTTGTAGCTACCAGAACTGCTGCGGTGCTTGGAATGACGAGACAGCCAAAAGCAGGACTTCTCAGAATAGGATTGTTTAGGTTGGGAAAGATCTCTGAGATCATTTAACCACTATGATGTCACGGGTTCTAACTGTTTTTCACCAAATTGGTGTTTTCACCATTTGGAGATTACTGTAACCAGCACTTCTGCACAGACAGGAGGGCACTCGAGCACCAGCAGAAGGCAGCTGGGCTCCTTGGAGGAGAGAAAGGCAGCAGAGCGGGGCTCGGGGGCCGCGGTGCCCGGCTCGGGTGCCCGTGCGGGCGCTGCTGTGGTGTCGTCCCCTCCTGCCCGTGCTGGGTTCCTAATGGGTTCCTGCTGCGGTCTGTCTCTTCACCACAAGCACTTTCGGAAGTGCAGAGGGAAACACCGATTTGCAAGCGCTACGAGTCAGCGGGTTCGCCCCTTCTGGTGGCAGCCGGGAGCGGTGCGTGTCTGCCTGGCGAGGGTCGCGCTGGGCACGGTCCTTCCGCAGCTACCCGCGGGGCTTGGCTGAAACCCAGGAAGCCACCAGAGACTGGGATGAGTGTGAGCTAGAAACAAATCATGAAAATGCCATATTAATGTGTGGAGAACTTGACACTAGGTTTAACAAATACGGTAAGTCAAAATGCAGCAATCGTTAAGACCGCAGTGGCGGAGTTTTATTGCACAGCTCCTACACCTGTGCAGGAAGAAGGTCCTGTCCCGTGCCAGCATAGCTGTGGCTGCACTGCAGGGAGCCCGGTGCAATAGCACTTAAACCATCCGGAAAGTTCTGAAAAAAAGGTGCTTCTCTGGTGTATCTTGCATTGTTTGGAACAATGGTTTAACTGCGTGTTAACTCTCCGTGATGAGAGTTGCATCTCCTTCGAGGACTTTGGCCTGGTGTGGTTTTACCGATAAGATAGCTCAGGAAAACCATTGTTTTCCTAATGATCAGTAATGTAGGCAGTTCTGAGGGGCTTCCCTTGCTTATTCTTTATTTAGCCATCAAGTTCAAACAGAACAAACCTAAAATGTAACTCTGAAAATCAGATGCAAGCGTAGGGATGTGGCTGTGTCAAATAAGAGTATGAACTTGCTTCCATTTTGGTGACTGCCAGAAGTATTTAAAATAGGAGGAAGGACAGTTCTTTGTGGATGTGGTTTACAGACTGGCCAAAGCACTAAAGAAGATATCTAAAGTCATGGAACTTCACTCAGCTTTGGGATTTTTAAGGTGAATTCTTGATCTTGCTGATGGCCAACAGAAAATAAACCTTAATACTAGAAATTAAAGTACATAGTATGTAAATTCTTACTTGGAGAGGTGGTCTCTGGTTCGGAACGGTGTCTTTGATCAGAGTCAGAGTTGGGCCCATATGACACAGCTTTCTGTGCCTCACAGTTACCGAGCAGCTGGGCTCCTCCGTGTGCATAGATCCTGCAATGTGTTGTTTTGCTTTAAGTCAAGCAAACAGAACCCAAATAGGTAACTGTTAACTTTTCAGTTGTGAAATAAGGATATGAAACTGTGAAATGGATGAAGTTTGTGGATAGCTTGACACAGTGCAGGGAAGGTGGGAATGCACTCAGTCTGAGGTCTCTATGCTATTTTGCCGAAACTCGTGGTGACACATCACATGCCTCTGGCTGCTGCAGTGGGTGAAAGGTTGTGTGGAAGTTAATCTTAAAAGCCAAAACTAAGGCTAAGAAATGCAATAAGAGGGTTGGAGAAGCACACAGTTAGAGGGAGAGAAAGCAGAAAAGTGGGAAATGAAGCACAGCAAGCACAGGCTCTTGCCAGAGTAATTTTTAATGGATATTTGTGCAGTTTGGTTTAACAGGGACAGTTAACAATCTTATTGTGCTGTAAAGTCTGAACCTGTGACCCCTGCGCACACTTCGCTGACCACAACCGGAAGTTACAGGAGATGAAAGATAACATTTAACTTTTCGCAGGCTTCATCTGCTTGGTTTTTTCTCTGTCACTGTTGACTGGTAGAACAAATTTAGCTTTTTAATAGCTGACCTGCCTTTTTTCACTGTGCTCATGCATTAAGAAGAACACCCAGGCTTTTCCTGCTGTGGTGTTGTGTTCTGGTACATGGCAGGAACATGAGGAGCCTCTCCCATGGGACACCATCCCGGGCAGCAGCATTCTCCCCGCTGTGTCTTGGTGACAGGCCTGACAGACCGTTCTGTTTTTCTAGCTCACAGTTTCTGTAGGTGATTGTTCCTGCACCGCTTTCTGCTGCACCTTCAGTCACCCACATGGTGCAGCCGGGGAGATCTGGAGCTTTGTTCAGGGTGTTATTTTCTTCATCAACTTGCTTTCACTGGTAGGATCTGTAAATATGCTTGGGTGCTATTTCCACCTCTGATCACAAATGATTTTGCTGTTAATGCTTGTTACTTGTTAAAAATCCAAAGAATTTTTGGATCACAGATAAATAAATTTATCTGTGATACACAATTTCTACCCAAAACATTCACTGTCTGCAAAAGCATTTAATAATAATTCTGAAGTCTAAAAAGCCATATTTTCCAAGCAAAATGATACAGTTCTAGCCTTATAATATACCAAATTTTTCCTTAGCCACAATAAACTTGATCCTAACTATAAGCAGCAGTCAACTTGCCTGCTGTTAGCTTGTCAAAGAAAAACCAATATATATTTAATATTTAGAATATTTTGGTGTGAATTTTTGGAAGTTGAAGTACTGCGTAGTTTCATCATGGAGAGAATTATTTCTGCCGTAGGTGTGGTGCTTTTCTCTCAATTGCATCCACTGAAATAAATGTCACATTTTTGAGGAACAAGGTATATGACAATTGTTCTGCTTAAAGTTGTCTATGTAATCTTAGATCAAGTGTATTCAGTCTGAAAGTCTAATACTGTGCAAATGTAGAGCAGCCACTCTGGTACCAGTGAAGGGAAGCACTAAGAATATAAAAATGGGAGGAACGGGGAAAAGTAGAAGTGAGTAAAGGGGAAAGTAGCATAAAAATGATGTGGTTTCATTTGGAATGTTTTCTTTCAAAGTACCTCTCTAAACACAATAAATCATTCTGTCTCAACACAACTGTTCACTGTGGAAGGTGAGCATGCAGCAGGCTTGACGAGCAGAGTCACTGCCGAGGCCGGTGGAGCTGGTGCAGCTCCTTCAGCACCGCACTCACCTGGCATCCCCAGAGACCTGGTGGTGCTTCAAGAGGTTGTGATCCTGCTCGTATCCCCATCCCATGGATGGGCTGTCCCCCAGCACCACGGCTGTGACCACACAGGGAGAACCTGTGGAGGAAGTGTCAGATCTCGGGCCAGGTGTTGTTTTGGAGCAGACGCTGAGGTTTTGCTATCAGCCTTTATGCAGCTGGGAGCAGAGTCATGGTGGTGGTACTATGAAGAAGAGTGCAGTCATCTGCCGTGTAACTCTCCATCCTCACCCGTCTGCGTTGCTGACATCCTCACGCATCAGTGGCCCTTGCACAGCATCGTCAGTTGGTACCTGGAGTGCCCACAGCTGCTCACACGTGTGGTTTGGTCCTGTGTGCTGTGAATGGTGGAGTTCCCAGTACGTGCTCAGATTGTGTGAGGATAAACACGGGACAGATGCATCTAATACGGCTTGTCTGTGCTCTGTGTCCAGTTGCCACAGTGCTTTTTAAAGCTTTGTGACTTGGGTGGGTTACATTTAACTAGGACAGTGAAAAGATTCCTCCCAGTTCAGTTTTCTTTGAAACTCAAATCTAAAATGCTCAATGAGAACCACTTTTCTTAAATGAAAAAACATGACTTCCGCTTTTAAAAAAACTTTTCACTGCTTTCACTGAACAATCTGAACAACTGTCCTCTGCTACACAAACCTCCTCCTCATTTTGGGTTAGAATAGTGTGTGCTTACAGGAGTTGGGACGTGCAGCATGACTGTTACAGAGCTAGAAACAGGCACAGTTCTACCGCTTGCCATTGCACAAACACGCAGAAAAGGAGAGGGAGGGAACATTAGCACCAGCGAGACAATTTTTTGTGTTGGTAATAGACACCCTTGTTCTGTGCTACCATTAGCAGGTGTTTGTGGAGAAGACAGCAGTGACCTGCTGGCAAGTGCTCCAGCCATATATTGAACAGCGAGGGCATTTCCGAACCACTGATGGCCTGGTTTTGGATAGAGGTTAGCAGGGTGAATCGGGATGCACCAGCAGCATCCTGGTTCCCTGGATCCAAAGAGAGGAGCCGTGCGGGATGTGCTGGTGCTGGTGCTGGAGCACGGTGGGGAGCCAGGTGCCGGGCGTGCGCAGGGACCCCCCTCACCATGATGGGCGTGTGTTTCGGGTGCTGCGCCCCATCCAGGCAGTGCTGTGGTTGCTGCTTGGCCTAAGATAGTGCAGCTTTAAAATGAAGCCTTTACACACTGTAAGAGCAATTCCCTCCACAGCGTTCTCACCGGCGTGCGACAGCTCTGGGCTGCCAGGCTGGCTGCTGCTCCTCCATAGTTTTCTGAGTATGCTGGTTTTGGAGTGAAAATCTCTCAGTAACTTCCCAGCCCCTGGCACTAGATGGAGCTTCAATCTACTTGCACTTGGAAGTCTGTTAAGTTTAGCCACAAGTTAAAAATAGAGAAGAATACATGAAGATATGCATGCCTGCTGCTACACTTACAGCACCTCTTCCCCTGTTTTTTGGCAAAGTGGTGTAAATTATAATTTAAATTTAATTAAAATGAAAATTAAAATATTGCAGCAGAATCTCCTTGATCTGATATGTGCATTAGAATCACTACCAGCCTTTAATGTACTTTCAGGCTCATGGCAGAAGTTGCTGTAAGTTAAAGGTTCTGGAAAGGTGCTGCATATTTAAGCAAATGCCTTGGCTGTGCTGAACAAAGGTAATGCTGTTTCTGAACAAAGTACCTGGTTATATTTCAGGATGCAGTGGGGATGACCATCCTTTCTGTTTGCTGTGCTCATGCAAGAATACATTTGTATTTTCACTTTGTGCTACCTTAGCTAACATTTCACGGGCCTGGGTGTGAGCCGTGGTCTGGGTAGAGGCTGGAGCCAGAAGTCTGCCTCTGGGCACTGCTGGTTCCTGTTCCTGGCCCGAGCAGAGCATGGGTTGGTGACTGGGGCAGGAACCTGAGGAGACAACGTGCAGCACTGTGGGAACGGGACAGGACTCTGTGTGTGCTGTGTCCTGCAGCCGCTGTCCTTTTCCTCCTCTTGGAGAGGCTCCATCACGGTGCTCCCACCTGGTGAGTGCACAGGGCAGAGCCACGGTAGCAGCAGCAGCAGCAGCGTGCTGTGGCAGTGCCCTTGGAGTGCAGCAGCTCTCCCCAGAGTGGCAGGGACAGTCACCGCTCCATGAATAGCAAACCAAGTGACCTAATTCAGCCCGTGCAGCTCTCATGGGTGGCCCTCAGCCACTCCATGGCCGCCACGCTGGACCTGACTCATCACTTCCAGAGTGGCAGAGATTGGAACTTTCAGGCCCTAAGGATTTTGCTAGTTTGTTATTAATTTTAAATTGATTAAAATTAATTTTTAAAATACCAGGAGACTCTTGCCTAAAGACACGGTTATTAAAAAAAAAAAGCAGGAAATAGTTGGTCTGTGGGAGACTGTGTGCTTAACAACCACTGGCTCCTGCAGCTGGGAACACCTGGTGCAGCTTGGAGGAGTCTTATGTCAGCTGTTCTGTCCTGGCGGATTAGCAAGAACAGGATTAATCCATCATTATTATAAAAAAGTGAGAACTTGAAACTGTCCTTGCTTATGCCCAGTGCAACCCCCTGGTGTCCTTGTCCACGGCAGGGTGGTATTACAGTCTCAGCTACATGACTTTGTCCAGAACTCAAGATCTCCTGGGGAAGTGCATCCCTGCAGGAGCATCCCACGCTCTCCAGCATCTCCCAGTGCCTGATGAAGCTCCTCACATGGTCCCAAGACTCCCTGGGGTGGCCTGTGGGCTGTCTGTACCAGGAACAGGCTGTGGGTCCCCTGCTCGGCCGCCCAGGGAGGGCAGGACAGATGGGCGGAGGATCCATTTTACCACCGTCAGAGGGCAGTTCTAAATAAGCTTCTCCCCTGGGCTGTTCTCACTGCTGTGCTCACCCCTGCTGTCCTGGGGGAGCTGCCTTACCCTGTGGAGCAGGGGAATTGTTGTTCCCAAAGACTTCCATCTGCTGCAGTGTAACTGCACAAGTCAGGCTTATGCAGAGAGATGAAGCTTTTCCCGTCTGCCTCTCCCCTTTCCCACAGGTGGGGCAATGGGCGCAGCCACCAGCCAGCCAGCAGCCCAGGGCTGCCCACGGACCCACCCAAGCCGCTGCCACTGAGGATCCTTCTGTGCCGTGGTGAGCTCCAGAGATGTAGGAACCCCTTTCTTGGAGGCTGCAGAAACAAGCTCAGAGCTCTCTCGCCACAGGGATTTGTCCCTGAGAGTTCATTCTGGTGCCACCACCCCTCAGCATTCTTCCCGCTGCTCTGGAGGGGCATGGGGCTGCACGGCCAGGATGCCACACAAGGTCTGGCCCTGGCGTGTTGGTAGGGACGGTGCTCTGTTCCAGTGAAAGTCAGGGCGAGCTCAGGCAGCAGAAACAGATTAATTGATAAAGCTTTTTGTCCAGTAAATAAACACCAACAAATAAAAAATTTTTAAAAAATAGGCAGGTGGAAGGCTCTGTGGTATTTCAGAGAAGACAGAGCAGGAAGCTGAGAGGAGTGAAGGAGCAGAATATGGAATCCACCTGGAGACAGTGAAGCAGCAGACATTGTCTGTCAGCCTCTTTTATGTCTGTCTAAAAAAAGAGACCTGTTATTTCAGTGAAATCAAAGAATGAGAATTAAAAAGCAAAACAATACAGAACAATAGAAAACTTCTGCAAAAAACAATTTGACTCTTCCTATTGATTGAAGTAATGGAGCAGCAAATTCTATGAACTTACATAAAAGCACCTTTGGCCTGCTTTAAGAATCCCTCTAAAAGATACAGTGATGTCACTTCTGTGCTGTTCACCTGTCTCTTCTCACCTCTAGATGTCAAAAGCTGAAGTGCTCTCACTCCATGTGCCAAAGCAGAACCTATTTCTCCTGCCTCTGCCCTGCACTCAGCAGTCATCCTTGCCCGTGGTGCTGTACAGCAGGAGTTGCTGTGGGAGAGCCTGGCTGGTGGAAGACAGAGAGCTCCTGCTCCGCTCCTCACGCATCGAGTTGTGCCAGCTGGGGTGACGAGAAGCCCCTCTCTTTCCCGCATCCTCCGAGACCAGGTAGGGTGGGTTCCTTCTCATGGCTTGATGTCCCACCGTTGGCAGCAAAGCTTTGTTCTGGGTGGTTCTTGCTGTGATGTGCTCCCTTTGGCTTCACCTCGGCACCTGGGAAGGATGGCAAAGGAGCAGTTTGTGTTGTGTGGCATGTAGATAGATGCTCTATCGTAGAATGGCTTATGTGGAGGTTTTAACATATTTCAATTTCTTTCTGACCAAGCTACTTTCCAAATTAGTAAATGATATTAACAAATTCCTTTTTTGTGCTCAGACAGAATCAGATTTAGTGTTTTACTCAAATTAGAAAATTATTAAGTTGGGTAGGAAGAACACTGGGTTACAGAATGTTCTTTCACTGTTCATTTTGACAGTTATGGTTTTAATTATTTATGATACTCCATGATGTACTAGTTAATATACAGTAGCATATTTTGGTACAGTAATAAAATTAGTGACATGAGAGTTATTGCAACACTTACTGTTTACCGTTTGCTGAGTAATATATTCATTAATTATGCATATATTAGAATGGCTTTAAAGTATACGTAGCCTCAGCTGGACGGTTAAGGTGTTGTAGACATGCTTGTTCTTCATATAGTTAAAAATAGTGTCCTCTAAGACCTGATCCTAAAGTAGTAAATGAAATCAGTGCCTATTCATGGAGGGAAGGTTCTGGCAATGTGAAATTCTTTCAGTCTTTGTAGGGCCAGGCCTCATCCAGCAGACAGTAAAGAGCATTTCAGTGTTTTAAGGGCAATATTCTTATATAAGGTTATTTTATTCCTATTTCTTTTTAGACGAAAGTGCCCAACAAGCCTGCCTTCTCAGTCCTGTACAAGCTGCTGCAGAATCTGTTTAAGCACTGCTGCTGTTTATCAGCACACAGGTGTAGGGGGTGAAAAAGTTCTGGCCTTGTGCACATGAAACATGACTTTCACAAAACAAAATGCTGTCAGGTTCACAAGGCAAACAGACTTGAAAATAAAGCAAATATTTTTTCACACTTCTTTAAGTTTTATCACTCAGCTGTGCTATTTCTAGTAGTTGTAGACATAACATTTTGCAGAAAGAAATTTGACAGATCTATTCACTGGCAGTCCTAAGTTTCCCTGTACTGATACCACATCTTGCCAACAACCCTATCCTGTGGTGGGAACTGTGTTCAGTTACCTACAGGACAACTGGCTGCCTTCATTACGCATTTCCATTTTTTTGAGCCAGAGATAAGCCATACCCAACCGTACCAGGAGTTAAAGCAACACAACACGTCCATTCTTGTTTGGTGAAAACGCTGCTCCTGTTCTTAGAGCAAAGCAATTACAGTCTCGTCTTGTCACAGGTTTTGCTCTTTAGTGGTAATAGCTGTCAAGCATCAAAAAACCCACAACAAACAAACCAAACCAAACCCAACCGAGGATACCCTGCTTAGCAAGTGTCCTATTTTACTCCCTATTTTGCTTCTTTTAGCCCCAGGCTAAAGGTACTGCCTCTGAAACAAGGGTGATTCACACCCTCAAGCTCTACCCGCAGGCAAACTGAGGGTTTGGTTTTCCTGTTCACCCATAACCCGTGTCTCCTTTCCATCCCTGGACCAGAACGTGGGGCCCTCTGCCCTTGGAATCAAGCCCTTTACCCCGAAGGCCCAGTGCCCATCATGGGCCTGGCGCTTCCCCAAGAAAACTTGAGAGAACCACAGTATGCATTTGCTTAAGTTTCCGTGGAATCGATGTCCAGGGTAACATTTGGCCCATGATGTTACATGACACCAACTTGCAAATAATTTTGCTTCTAAGCATAAAGGCTTGGGGAAATCAAAAATATTCCTGTTAAGGAGAAATCCTCAACACTTATTTGAGCAAACTTTTCAACATAAACTTAGACAGGATTTGGTCAATCCAAGTTGGGAGATGCAGAGTCCTTCAGTGGCTGTTGTTTTCTACATTTCTTGAAGAATGTATGTATGTGTGTGTGTATATTGCAGAAAGGCAGAAAAATCACTGAAGGAATTACTCTTTTCTTTTTTTTTCTTTTAATTTGCTCGTAAGGAAATTGAAAGTAAGGAAATATCACCAGGAGGAACACCCACGTGCAGGTACCAAATGCCTTCATGCACCTACATTCAATTGATGCAAAGAAGCTGAATTTAAAATGTGCTACAGAACAAAGTAGGGCCAGCTGGAGGATTTCCTGCTGGAGAAAGGAAAAGCCTGCGGAGGCAGTGGGTCGGAATGCTGAGCAGTGACACATTCCTGATGGCTGTAAATAGTGTATCTGGGAGGAGGGGAATGGGAATATCTTGATTTGGTTATTTGCATTAGTGAACTCTCCCAGTTAATGTTTTTTTTCATCTAGCATTCGAAATGTTTGTGGGTTTTATATTTCTTTATGTCTGTTAAAAGTATGTACATATCCATATCCATATGCATATATTTGGGGTGAGGTTCAGTAATCATTCATTATAAGGCTCCAGAACTACCGTGTGTCTGTCTCTTGAGCACAACGAAGCCACAGAAGATACAGAAAGCGGTGTCAGGGTGGCTCTGAGCCAGGTGCCTCATGGCTGTGCAAGCGGTGTCGGGGTTGGACTTGAGCAAGGCTTTGGTTGTCGAGGGCCACGGCTGCTGCAGCGAGCGGGACGTGGGGCCGTGGCTGCCCACAGCCTCTGCCCTCCACGCTGGGAGCAGCTGCTGGGGCTGCGGCCGCTTCCTGCTGCCTGGGAGGGAGAGGGGGCCTTGGGGACACCACCGTGGCCATGAACAGGGAGCAGGAGGCCAAGGTGGCTGCAAAGGCTTTTCAGGAGCCCCGGTGCTGCTGCCGGCTGGCACCTGTGTGGCACGGTGCTGCCACTTCTGTTTTTATCCTGGCCTTACCTTGTCCTGCCATGCCAGCCCTGGAGGCAGGGGATGCCCGACCAGAGAGTCACAGGGAGCCAGACACATGGCACTGCCCCATGCTCTGTCACTGCTGGCTTTCCTGCAGTGGTAGTGGTGGCAGGTGGCACTTGCTGCATGAAACACCTTGTGGATTTGACTGTTTCACTGCCTTTTAAAGTTGCTAGTATTTCATTTACCAGGAACTAATAAAAAAACTCGTCTGAGTCAAGTAAAAATGCATTTAATTCAGTACTTCTCTTGCAGTATCAATCTCACCATACCTCTAATTTTAACTGTAGGCTGAATCATTTTCATCCTACTGCTTTAAAATCAGGCTCGTTCTGCTATGTTTGGGAAGTACAATGCTTTTTCTCTCTCTTAGTCAGATCTGTCCTGCCAAGCTTCTATCACTCAGTGCTCTTGGATGTAAAAATAACATACAGCCAAGGATGATGTGCAGAGTTAGTTTTATTACTGTAAGCAAAATTGAAACATAAAGGATGCCAGCATACATTATGGAGATTGATTTATAAAAATAAATTAAATGGGAAGTATTAGTCCCAGTGAAATATTTAACCTTGTTCTGACATAATTCCTCAGGGCAGAGTTTGCATTGTGTGTGCAGTACGGTAGTTCCACAGTACTTCTCTCTGGGTTTTGTTCCTCTGTGGCTTGCTGGTTCCTTATCTGCCAAACCCTCTGCTGAGGCTGCAGTGGTTAATGTTTATCTAATTAAAGCCCTATCTTATTCCCTATTCATAAAACTACCTGATTTGTTTTTCACAAGTCCAAATACTCCCATTTGAGATAGACTCTTGGCGTGACAAATACAGGTGGAATAGCTGTAGCCTGGCAGTGCTATTAACCATGGAGACAGCTGTGAGGTGAAGCTCTGAAGCAGGGAGGGCTATTCCAGACACCGTATCTGCAGCACCCTTGTTCGTGTGGGGAGAGAGAGCAGAAACACAAGGGAAACACCACGGTGTGCGGGTGATTGTAGCACATCAGAAATATTGCACCTCTGGGTTCACGGCTTAGGATGAGCGTGGCAAGACTAGAAAAACACTGAAAGTGGCTCAAATCCAAGATTGAGCAAACTTGGTCTGTTTATGTACAAGATCTGGTTGTGAATCTGGGTTGCTCTAATTTTGCATTCAGAGTTTGGCTTCTTCACATGAATTTGAATTGTAAAGCAGTGGCTGGTATTTATTTTTACTTTGAGTTAGTTTGAATCTGCATCTTGGCAAAAACTTGGGTCTTTGGACAGCACGAGCTGTAGCAGAAATGTATAGAAAGGCATCACACCACCTGAGGTACAGTTGTTTCACCTCTCAGTATGGAGAAAGTCCCAGTGCTGCCATTCCACCTGGAAGTGGAGCTGTCGTGCCCTGCCACAAACCCCACCTTGCCCTGCCATGGGGCCATGCTGACGGAGAGAGGGTTTTGGAAGCAGTGAGAGGAGCCCTGGGTCTCTGCGGTGCAGTGGCGATGTTCCTCCCAGGCTGGCGCATATTCCACTTGCTAATGTTATGTGTGGATTTTGGCCCATAGCATCCTTCCTTGTGAAGCTTTGCTTTATTTCCGCTGTGAGAAAGGCAGTACAGATCTCTGCTCGCTCTCAGGTGTGAGTCAGTTTGCACAACCCCAAAGCTCCAGTTTGCCAGGCTAGTCCTGCAGACACTCAGCAATGGTCCCTGCTTACGGAGACAGGCCAGCAGTTGTCAGCCACCTTAGTGGGAACAGCTGGTGTTTCACATAAGAAGAGATAACTTGGTTTTAGTTGGCTTTATCTATTTTCTACATTTGAGTAGTTTCAACCCCAGTTTATTGGTCTGCTAGGTCAAAGTAAAGCACCTTTCAGTCAGTTCTTTGCCCTGATGCTCAGCCTGACATCAGCAGGACCAATGGCAGTGATCTGTGGTGATTGTTTTTGCTTCCAGAGGCTTTGGGATCTCCCCAAAGATCAGCCCCGTGGGACTGAGCACGGGACAAATGCAAAGCAAGCTACCACTGCAACTGGAATAGTATTTCTAACAAGATGCATTGTTCTTCTGAGCCTTTACAAAGCCATTCCAGTGCCTTTCACATGCTACACATACAAAAAATGTTGGAGCACAGTAGTTTGGGGTTGTGGGGGATCAGGAGATTGGGGGGATAGGGTTGCTCTCTTTTAAACCAGTGAAATGTGGTGCTAAGTCAGGTCCCATCTGGAGCAGGATACCTTGACTATCCTGATGGCTCTTAACCTGTTTTCTTCTTTGAATCCATGCATAGATAGAGAACTAACAGCCGAGGTTACTGTGGAATTGCAGGAACCACATGCTTCTCAAGGAGGCTGCTCTAAATGGGAGAGATAGCAAAACTAAAACTGGGTTTGTGTGTGGTGGCCAGAATTGAGTCCTATGAGCCAGAAGGGTTTGAGCCACTGTCTCAGCCTCTCCCTTACTCATTCATCTTCACCAGGAGTTCCCTGAAATGAAGTCTTTGGGTGGAGAGTGTCTGGCAGTGGGGAGAACTGCCTTGCACCCAGTGCTGAGGACAGCAGTGCGGAGAATTTCTGTGCTGTAAGTTCATGGTTTAGCTGACTTTGCTGGCTCCAAGACCCACACTGAGTCCCTGCGCTGTGCCAGGAGCAGGATTCCGTCAGTCATGCCAGTCCAGTGGCACACATGATTTTGTGTACATTAGGTTTTGTGTAATCTGTGTGGCTTTGGGGCCTTATAAACAGTTTGTCAATGAAGAGAGACTGCAGTGATGAAACCAATGTGCCTTTGTGAAGCACACAAAGCTCTCTGGAGAAGCAGGAGGGGACTTCAGTCTGGGTGAGGTACAGAGTTTATTCAAGTTGCGTTAATCGTGTAACTGGTTTGTCAGAGAGGTTGTCCAATAATGGTGTTTGGTGACTGATCAAGGGGCGAGATGAGAAGATCTGTGGCTGTTCAGGGGCAGAGGGGAGAGTGAGTCACTGCTGCGTGGGATTAACGTGGTAAATGGAGAGCAAACGCAACTGTTTATTGGCATTCAAAAGCAGCTAATCCGGTCACTTGAAAAGTGCCAATTTACGTCCTTGCCTTCAGAAGGGGTTTATTCTCCTATCTGTAATAACGACAGTCCCTGCTCAGCAGCCTTCCTGTGCCATGTGCCAGCAGTCATGGCTGCTGTTGCTGTTGGAAGTGCCTTGTCACTGTTGCTTTCCTTGGAATTGCAGTATTTCTGCTCAGCAAAGGTACAGCTAACCTAGAAGTAAAGGAGTAAAAGCAGCAACTGTGAGATTATGTGGTGCACAGGAGGAGGAGGCAGCTCATTCCAATAAAGCATGCGGTGGCATGTTGAGGTGGAGCTGTGAATCCTGGCTGCAGGATGCAATCTAGGATCTGCCTGGGCTTTGGAACGGTATGTGGCAATCGGACGACAGTTGTGTTCTCTGCTGCTGTGGCTGGCAGTATTTTGGAAAACAGCTTTGACACAGACATACATAGCTGATGACAATGGGTTTGTGAACGTAGATACAAAACAACCAGCCCCTGCCCCAGAGCACAGCAGGTGGTGACTGGTTTCTCCTCCATGGAAATTCCCGTTTGTTGCAGGGGACGCTGAGGCTTGTGTTCCAGGCGGAGCAGTCTTACAGACCCATAGAATTGCTTGGGTTGAAGAAGACCTCTAGGATTAAATAGGCAGTTTCCAGGTGTGATCTGAGGGGTGTTCTGATCCTGAAGTGTGGACGTGGGGGTAAGATGTGCCAATTGGAGCCTTCTGTTACAGGGGAAAGGAATCCTGCTACGGTGCAGCAGCAGAGCTAATGGCTTCCTGAAGTCACCCAGAGCTGGAACTTGGCTTTGGACAGCAGCCGAAGCAATCTTGTGCAACTGGACAGAAACTGGGAGCGCGTGGGGCTGTAGGTGCTCATTGTTAGATCGGGGTGGAGTGGAATTGGCTGCTGTCACAGCCCCCTCTGCTCCGTCAGCAGAGCGAAGGAACCCTCGGCCACAGTTACCCCCTGAACACTGCAGGGACCAAGAGCCTGTGGGATTCCAGCATCCTTTGGGTGCTCCCTTCGCGAGGCTGTTGCGTGCCTGTGGCAGAGATGATTGCAGGCGATACAGGGTGTGCCGGATCGAGTGACTTGCTGTCTGGCATGGCTGCGATGGTTTCAGTGAAACTCCTGGTGCCTAGGCAGCCCGGCTGACATCCTGCTGTGCCTTGGGCTGACTGGAGGGCCCGTGGGCAGGGATTGTTGGCACCGCGGTGCTCCCTGAGCCCCTGCCCAGCTCATGGCAGTTGTGAGTGGGGATTTCTCTTGCCACTGGTGGGCTGTAGCCTGTGCTGTTACCAGGCAGAGCTGCAGTGAAACATCGCTGGTGCACATCACACATACTGCGACAGGGGCTGTCTTTAACTGTGGGAGTGTTCTCTGTACACCAGCTCCAGACCAAATAGGGCTCGGCCTCCTCCTCCCCTCATGCAGGGACGTTGGGAGGATGAATCTCATCAGTTATAGCAGCATCCAGACATGTCACAGGCATTTGATTACAGTAATATCTGCTTCATCCAATGCCCAGAGGGATAAAATAACTAAGAGGATGTTGCTCCTTTTTTTTAACACTTTATTTCTCTTTTATTATGCGGGTTAGAGCCTTTGTTTCAAACACAGTCCTAGCTGCCTTTGAAATCAGCAATGTGACTGCATGCTCATGCACCACATTATTTCCTTTCTTTTTCATATAGTGTCATTCTGTTTCTCCCTTCCCTAGGGCGAGCAGCCTCCAGGGCGTGTGCAGCACTGCGGTTTGACACAGAGCGGCTGGGAAGCTGATCCATGCAGTGATTAAGTCACTCTCACAAGGTCACGCGGTGAATCGCTGGTGCTGCCAAGAATAGCACCCCGAGTCTCCTGGCTCCCTCAAGCCCACCCTCAACACTCCAGCCTCCTTTCCTTGGTGAGCATGATCTGATTCATAATGCAGCAGCAGTTCTGCTGTGAGGCTGGCTACCTCTGCGATCCTGCTGCAGCTACAGAGGAAAGCAGCCAGGCTCAGGCGGCGACAGAGATTGCACATGCCTGTAGCAAAAAGTCTAAACCCCAGAAATGGTATTTAGCAGCTTATCTTATCTACAGATAAGCTCATAAAATGTACTGACTGGTTAAAAATAGGTTTTCAAGTTCTTGGCAAACATCTCGACCTTTTTATTCATTGTATTTTTGCTACGGTACAAAAATACTGTTTCATTTATTCTTATTCTTATTGCCTTTTTCTGGTCTTTTTGGTAAAGGACCCAATTATTGATGGGTGTTTTTAGCTTTTAATTGTGCCTTGAGTGCTAAACTTATTCCTGCTATTTGTTTGCAATATGTTTAGGCTATGTTTAGGCAAATGCAAATATAAGTGGTTATTCAGTGTCTTTGGCACTCTGAACAGAATGTACCGAACTCCTGGGGCTTGGTACAAAGCCTCAGCCTCCAGCACTAACAAAGCCTGTGCAGGCAGCAGCTAAAATAGGAGAACTACCTAGGCCTGACAGAGGGGGTTCAGAAGAGCTGGGAAGACCGTGAATCACGTGCCTGGCTTCTGTCCTCGGGACTGGGTAAAAGGAATAAGGGCATTTTTGCCCATCTCCTGTTAGCTGAGGGTGCTCTTGGGGTCTGGGCATGCTCAGCCTGTGGTGCTGGGGCCTCTGGAGCCTCTGCAGTGTGTAGTTACCAGCAAGGTTCATCTGGGTGTATTGACAGCCAGTGTGTTCCTGAAGCATAATGGAGGCTTTCCTTGGACAAACGCCACAGTGCTGGAAGTGAAGCAAGCCAGCACGGTGCCACTGCCTGCTGCGTGTTCATTGGCAGCGGCTCGGGATTTTTACAGTTGTTTGCCTGTTACCCAATCTATTTCAAGCTGTGATGGAATAAGGATGGCATTTGATCACAGTACTGCACACAACTGCTTGGCTTTTATAGCCCGTGTTTTAAATGGGAGGATTTTCTATGTGTGCTTTTGTCTTCAAATAACTTCAGACTCATAGGTTTAGGCTTGGTGCTCTCTGCTGGCCTTTGCTGTGGCCTGACAAGAGAACTCACGACTCTCACTCCAGAGGGTGCTGGGTTACTGAGGTGAGAATCCCTCAAAGGAAGAGGGTAATGATGACTTTGGGGTACATAGAACAGAGCTTCCATCTGGGTCTAGGTCTCATGATGGAAATTAAAGGTGTCTTTGTAACTCTGTTTTTATACTGGACTTTCTTTATCATCTCTGCAGGTGTGTCTGTGTCTCCAGATCTTGGGTTTATTGAGGAGGTGGCATACTGTGTAAAGACTTTAATGTCTGGTGCTACAGGATAAATCTCTCCCATCATGGCAATGATCAGCTGCTGGTGCTGGGTCTAACACTGCTTTTCTGTGCTCACGTGCCTCTAACAGTAGGATGAGCAGCCTCCATCTACTACATAACATACGCCTGAAACTGGTGCTCTGTTTTATCCCCAAGTCTGAGACTTCTGCAAGCAGTGTCATGCAAGCTTGGTCCCACACTTCTCAGTGGATTAGGTACATTTGTGGTTACAGTGAAGTTTAGTCTCATGTCACTTGTTTCAGTGCTGTGGGGAGTGAGACAGCAGGACTGCTGCTTCCTGCGAGTGAGTGCAGCCAGGAGATGGATGTTTGCCATCTGGGAGGAAAACCAGGACTGGCAGAGCAGGTAGTCAGTCAGTCATGAGAAAAGGTAAAAAAAGCACTCAATCAAGAGAGAGACGAAGTACAGAGTGGTGGAGAGGCAGGGATCAGTCAGAGATGTCTTTTGTCTCCTTACATCATAACCTGAGAAACTCTGGAAAGTAAATTACCAAAGCTGCTGCTTTAGGCTGTCTTTGGGTGAAAAGGAAAACCATGGGACATCCCTGCTTTATTCTGAGTGGTTTTCAAGGCCTATGTAGATAACTGATATCCATAAAACAAACATGCCTTGGTTGTCATTTGAAATTACATTTCTGCCCATATATTCTCTTGCTTTCCCATTTTGATGGCCAAGTTTTCCTTGGCCATCAAAACAGGAAATCCGTGCCTTTTGGTTTTATATTTCCAAGTTGCACATATAAATGCAAGATTTGAGGCAATTGTGTACCTCATTCATACACACAAATATCTGATACCTATGACACCCCAGCACTGGAGCCCTCTCTCAGCCTTGGAAGCCAGGGCCCAGGGGCTGCTGAGCTGTTGTGCAGGCTGATGCTGCGTGCGTAAGAGACAGTCGCCTTCTGCATGAAGTGAAATTACAGCTGGTGAAACCTCCACCTGTGTATAATGTAGGTCAGAAGGAGATCTGGAATAGCTGGTATGTTAGAGTGAACTACAGTTTGTGCTGTTGGGGCCCCATGGATGGCTCATTATTGCAAATATTATTTCCCCAGAAAACCTTCACGGAAGTAAAGAAGCAAATTGCAGCAATTTGGCCCAATGAACGTACATGATGCCCCAAAATCTGACTGTACAGTCACTAAATAGAAGGCTGTTTGAGTCAGCTTTTAATGAGAAGTGTATAAAGAATTTGATCCTCAAAAAATCTAGCTAATTCATTGTCTAATTTTAGAGTACAGCTCCTCTACTACAGATTCTGTCTGAGTGACAGCTCAGAACCTTTGAAGCCAAGGCTAACATCCTATCTTATCCTGGTCTTACAAAATCAGATTTAGGGCCAATAAGATCTAATGGGTCTTACTCTTACACATACTTTATTGCTGTGTCCTTTCTGTTGATTTTAGGGTTATGAACCTTTCTGCAGCAAGATTTGAAACAACCAGATTCCAGTTAAGATCAAAGTCCCTAGGATTCGCTTGTGATTTCCAGTGAGGCTTTTTTATGGTATTCCTGATTAACATTATGAAGTCATAAGGTTTTATTGTGTCTGAAATGCCATAGGAATTTTCTGCTGACCTTTCAAAAACTTGTTACACTTCATTGCCCTTTGCTTGTGATTTCCAAACAACCTGTGTCCTGTAAAAGCAATTCTTCACAAAGCTTTGAATGTGTTTTCCAGCACTTCCTGGGGGTGTCCCTGATCCAAGCTCTGCTTTGGTGTGAATGCATGAGAAGAGCTGAAAGAAAGACTGATTGCTTTCTGCCCTCACCTCCATTTTTCCTCTTGTGTTAAGGGTCATAAAGCAGAAAAGTAATTGAAAAATGGGAGCTGAAGACAGTGCTGTGTATGTACTTGTGAGAGCTGGTTGCCCTTCTTCTTCCTTGTCTCTTTACTCAGTTGTTAATGTATTTGGATTGAAAATGGATTTTTGTCTGGCTGAGCAGACTGGCTGACAGCTGGTGGCCACCACTGGCCCAAGGGCTCCTGGCCCCAGACAGGCCACTTGTCCTGTGGTCCTTGCAGCAGCTGGCTCTGGTGACCAGTTTGCTTTACTTAGAAGGCTGATACATCCATGGGCTGTGACACAAAAAACTGAGCAGCTGAATGCTTGGGAGCCTGCAAAGCACAACAGGGGGTTGAGTTTCGTTGCATTTTGAGCTGGTTTTGTGTAAGGCAGAAGTATCAGTCCGGCGTTCTTTATTCGTGTGATCCCAACATGGAGTGTGGCAAGCTGCAAAGCTTGATGGGAGCAGGCCAGGTTTGTGCTGGGAACAGGGGTTGAAATGTTTCCTGTCATGGAAAAGATGAACAAGCCAGTTCCACATCACCTTTCTTTTCTGAGACTTGTGAGTACTGTCAGTGTTCCTGCTATTTCAATTCATGAGCTGCTGCCCTGTGTGGTATTAACACCATTGCTATGCATGGTCCAGTGTCACCTTCCCAGAAATGGAGGAAGGGAATAAGAGGGCATGAGTGTCCCAGTGCTCCTCCTCCTGTCTCCTGCCCTTCACAATTTGCTGTGCTGTGACCTGCTTGAGCTAAAGCAGAGGCAGGAGAGCACAGAGACCAAGGTGGCAGCAGAAGAGGAGAGCATAAAGGGACCAAAGAGAGAGGAAGTGTGTGAGCCACAGGTAGGGAAGGCCAGGATGCCATCCGTGGTGCCAAAAATCTTTATTTTGGCCATGGTCAGCACCCTGTGCTGAGGAAAGAACAGGCCTCCAGACATTTTCCCTGTTATGGCTGACTACAGTAATCCATACCTTGAGCAAGCAAAAAGCCATCCCTTCCTCCTGACAGGTGGAGGAACCCGGCCAGTCCTGAAGAAATCCGTCCCAGGTGTGTCCCCTGTGGTCAGTGCTGCAGGAGTCAAACTCCTGCTCTGGCAGGCTCAAAGGAACATTATCAAAAGGCCAACAAGCTCACCTGATGCAGCTCTGGGCTTTTGGCAGTTCATGTTCCGAATCAGACGTGATGTAAAAGCCTCATTCTACAGGCAGATGATGCAGTACCAGTAAGTGAAGTCTCTGTAGGGATGAAATTGTCAAGTAAATTCTACTTCCAGAGGCCTTGCAGACATGGAAGACAGCAGCTGTATTTGCTGGGAAAACTAAGAAGTGCAGGACCATCCCTCTGATCAGGAAGCACTGAAACATTAAATAGAAGAACCTGCAGTTTCTTTTTGAGGTTTTGTTATTTTGCTACAATTGCAGGCAAAGAGGACTAGATCTTTCTGGAGCATACACCTACAATGGAGACCCTTATGTGCATTTGCCATTGCTGTGACTAATCAGTGCCAGGATTGACTGAAGAGCAGCTTGTGTGGATACACCAGGTGCTTTATGCACTAACTTCGAGAACAAGATACTGATTGATCCGAAGACTTTTTTTTCATGGGTGTTCTGAAAGGGGCAGTTGGACAGAAATCCACTTTGGTGAATCTGAGATATTTGGGTCTCTTTTGTTGTCAAAGAGGGAAGACGGCCAAATTATCCGTGCTGTAGTCATTGTCAACACTGATGGTACATCTCTTGAGCCAACAAATACCCCTTGCAGTGGATGTCAGTGGGTACAGAACCAGACTGCCAAGAAACTTCTTGGAATTTCCTTTCCTTTTGCTTCCTTGGGAGCAGGATATTCTCCCAGCCACCACTAGCCAGCATGAACTGCTCTTCTATGGACTGGTGGATTCTTAACAAACATGATTGCTCTGTCTCCATTTGGTTTGCCCTGTGCTATCCAGCTTGCTCAGCAGTGATACTGCTTTCTACAGCTTGGTACCTTGAAAATCTTTTCAAGTACTTGGGGCAGAGACTTCAGGAAGAGAAGCAGTGATTCAGTGCTAAAACTGGCAGAGCCTGCTCATTCTTTATCCTCAAGCTTGTTCCTGTGTGTGTTTGGGCACTCATGCCTATCTCTGCTCCAGCATTTTATGTCCCTCTTCTCTTTAGTGCTTTATCTCCCTTCTCCTCTTTAGTGCCCGTTATCTCTTGTCAGCTCTCTGTGCTGCAGAGAGGAGGACACTGTTTGAGGGGAGTGCTGTGAATCAGCCTCATCTGGCATCCCCAGGAGCGCTGTGCATGTGGGTCATGGGTGTTTCACGTGTGTCCTTCTCCTCCCACGGCAGCATCACACACCTGTGCCCTTGCTGCTCAGAACACATCTCGTGCTTTGGTCTTCCCGTCCCTGTCTGGGTTCTCTTTTGCAGGCAGCTCCTGGCGAGCAGCCTGTTTGCTGTCTGGCTGCATCCAGTGTCCCGATTTGGTTTCCTCTGTCATTCATTAATGGGAGAACATCCTGTGCAAGCTCCATACCCACCTGTCTGGAAATCTGTCTCTGTCTCTGGTTGTGAGTGATATCTGAATGTTTGGTTCATCCCCCACTCCCTGGCTCTGATTCTCCTCCAGTTTGTTAGCAGTGTGGCTCCGCTGCACACAAGAAAATTGTGCTGGGGTTGGGTTGGGATGAGCCAGGAACGGTCATCCCCCAGCAGCTTTACACTCCTCACAGCTACCTGAAGGAACCAGTGAAAGTCGCTGGTGTCCAGAATACGCAATGCAGTTGTGTGACAAATGAACCGGTTGCCCATTTGTTTTGTGAACTGAGTAAAGCAGGTGTATGCAGACAGGCAGGGTTCTACTGAGGGACCCTCCTTTGTGCGTGTGGCTGCTCCAGTTTGTCCCCAGTGCCACATTACTGCTTGTGGGCCTCTGCCCTTGGCCTGTGGTGAGAGAAGATGAGCGGCTGGCAGGAAGGTAGCAAGAATGTGCTACTTAAACATAGGTTGCTAGTGGCTGTGTTCCCAGTCTCCAGATGTGTGGCTGCTCTGGGATGCCGGGACCTCCCTCGGTGCTGTGCTAGACAATTCTATTATTAGCTTAGTGGCAGCTTTCCATATGCCAGCACTCGTGACTGCAGGACTGTTTAATTTGGACTACTCTGAAGTATTTAATTTGTCAGCTGTTAGCTTCTGCTTTGTAAAGATCAAATGCCAAAGTCCTTACCTAGATTTTCACTCATGTAGGGCTGGGACTTGGATCCTGTATGAACAGACCATTATATCTGGTCAGGATCAGGGGCCGGATCAGAGGCAGGATAAGGTCTTGAATTCAGAAAGTTAGTCACTTCTAGGCTAATCAATACAAAACCCCCATCTTCAGGGATGGGGTCTAATCTCCCTTCTTCTGTTAATTACTATTTGGAGAAATGAAAAATCAGTACTGCTGAAAACACTACCCACTCACATTTTGATGCTGGACTGTGCAGATGAGGTGTGTGGTTGTGACTGCAGGTTCTGGCCCCTCTCTAGCGTGGAGAGCTGCTGCTGTGAGCAAACCATCCTGCAATTCACTGCTGGGGGCCTCTTTAATTATTGAGTGTCAGAATACATGTATATTGAGTTACCTTGCTGGCAAATATCATCTCCAGCATCTCATGTAACTCTGCAATATTCTCAGTTTTCCTACCTGCATAGCATGGTCTTCTTCAAGGAATCTAAAACAAGACAAAATGTGGTTTTATGTATTGCTTGTCTAGCAGTACACATTTCCTGAGAGCAACAGGCTGTACACTGGCTTTGAGGGTAGCCTTCTGGGGCAACATGGATCACTCTTAATCACAGTCAAGCCTGCACTTGATGAGCGGCAGAATACAGCAGGGTGTACATGGTGTACCATGTACAACCCAAACCCAAACAAAAGACCAACCCCCCAAAAATTCAGAAAAAAGAGAGAGTGGTCTAAGGCAGCACAGCTTTATGAGAGGAAAGTCCTGCTTAACAAACCTGATTTCCTTTTATGAAAATGTAACCCACCTAGCTGATATAGGGGAGCCAGTTGATGTAATCTTTTGAGATTTCAGTAAAGCTTTCGATACTGCCTCTCATAATATCCTTCTGGACAAACTGTCCATCTCACAGCTGGATAAACATGTCGTGCTATGGGTGAGCAGCTGGCTCACAGGTCAGGTGCACAGGGTGACAGTGACTGGGTGACATGAGACTGGCATTGCTCCCTTAGTGGGGTTCTGCAGGGCTCGGCCCTCGGCCCTGTGCTCTTCAACATCTTCACAGATTACTTGGATGGAGGACTGGAAGGGATACTAAGCAAGTTTGCAGATGATACAAAACTGAGAGGAGCTGTTGATTCCCCCGAGGCAGGAAGGCCCTGCAGAAACACCTCGACAAATCAGAGCACTGGACTGTCACCAAACATATAAAGTTCAACAAGGGAAAAGTGCCAGATTCTGCACCTGGAACGGGCCAGCCCTGGATCTACAGACTGACTGGGGAATGAGATGCTGGAAAGCAGTGCCATGGGAAGGGACTGGGGGTCCTGGCTGACGGAAAGTTGAATAGGAGTCAGCAGTGCCCTGGCAGCCAGGAGGGCCAACAGGCCCAGCATTGCAGGCTGGTCAAGGGAGGGGATTGTCCTGCTCTGCTCTGCACTGAGGTGGCCTCACCTTGAGTCCTGGGGACAGTCTTGGCCACCACAATAAAAGAAAGGCATTAAGCTATTAGAGAGTGTCAAAAGGAGGGCAGTGAAGATGGTGAAGGGCCTTGAGAGGAAGACGTATGAGGAGCAGCCGAGGGTTCAGCCTGGAAAAGAGGAGACTGAAGGGAGACCTCATCACAGTCTACGGCTTTCTTGTGAGGAGGAGGGGCAGACAGTGATCTCTCTTCTGTGGTGGCCAGTGACAGGACCTGAAGGAATGGCCTGCAGTTGTCAGAGGAGGCTGAGGTTAGATATTAGAAGAAGGTTCTTCACCCAGAGTGTGGTCAGGCACTGGAACAGGCTTCTCAGAGAAGTGATCACAGCTTCAAGCCTGACAGAGTTCGAGGAGCATTTGGACAATACCTTCAGGAGCATGGTGTGACTCTGCAAGACCAGGAGCTGGACTCAGTGATCCTTGTGAGTCCCTTCCAACTCAGCATATTCTGTGATTCTGTGGATTTTGCTGTCACTGCTCTGAAATACTCCATTTGTCAGCTACTGCTGTAGAAGACCTGGCTGACATGTCTTGAGGGAACTGCAGTAGTAGTTCTGGCCAAGTGGTGCGTGACTCCAGAGGCTGCCTGCATCCATGCAGTGCCAGTGTCACCTGCAGGAGCACTTGAAGGTAGACAGGGGGAGAGAAAATCAGCATACACATTTATCATTTTTCTCAGTTTGCAGAGATGCAAATAGCTGCCAGTGTTCCCTCACCCCTTCTCTGTGCTGCTGTCACACACGGGCTGCAGACATTAGAGCTGTGAGCAGTGGTTGAGAAATTTGCCATGGATCCCTTGACCTTTAGTTCCTGTAAAATCCTCTGGATAATATAGTCTCCAGTGCTCATGGCCATGATACAACTGTTACATATATTCTGTCTAAGTATGGCAAGCAAAACTTGTTCCTTACTTTGCAAAAGAAAGAAAACGGGTGAATTCCATGTAATCCTGATGGCAGTTTACAAAAGAAAGAAACATTACTCAATGCCTAAATGGAAGAAAAGGCAATACTGTGGTTAGTTGAATACTTTTGTTATTCACAAATTTCAGCAAATTTCATGAGTCAGGCAGGAGCTGTGAGCCCGGGGTCCCTCCTGTGTGACCCCCCAGGTGTGTCCCTGCAGCAGCGCCGGCAGGTGCTGGCAGAGGAACTGCAGCTGGCATCTGTGGTGCTGCTGTGTCCCCGGGCTGCCGAGAGCAGGGAAGCAGGGCTCCATCTACTGCTGTGTGGGGAGAAGGCAAAAATAACCAGGATGGCATTCCTCCGCATGGGAAGCTCCTGGATACGGTGAACTACATGCGCTAAGTTTTTCTTTTTTTTTTTTTTTCCCCTTTCCCCTGTGGCTTCCAGAGCCCTTCACTTCCAATCCTTTCCTTACTGGGACACTGTGCAGGTCTGTGCTGGGGACAGCCCCACTTTTACATCACGGCATGTGAAGCTGGAGAAAAGAGCAGGGAAACAAAGTGACTTGTACACACACGCAGGGAATTGGAAGCAGAATCAGAAACGAAACCTGATTTCCAGTCTGTTTCTCTGACAGGACGGGATTCATGCTACAAAATATGTTGAATATAGAGAGTTCTTGGAGGTCTGCAGGAGCAGGGACAGGGTCAGGAGAGTGCACAGTTCTGCAGCTTTTTCCTTGATTTGCCACTGGTCTGTTTCTGAACTTCCTGTACTTGTAGAGCCAGAGATGTGGTTTTCTCTATACGTACACACACACAGGCATTTGTATGAGAATCGATCCCTGCACAAGCCATAGCTCCTCTTCTGCCAAGCTTGAGGATGCAGTGAGGGCTGTGAGCGCTGAACCCAGAGCTGTTCTGTCCTCAATACTTTCAGCTAAAATCCTACTCTCTGCCATGCAAATTGTACCTTAACAGTGGATCGGGTTGTCCAGGGCAGCTGTGGCT